>CABHPH010160149.1:0-13288 GCA_902168325.1 Peromyscus nudipes | reverse complement strand
CTCTGCTTCCCGAGTGCTGGGATTAAAGGTGTGCACCACCACCGCCCGGTGGGGGTACACAGTTTTAACTTTCCTTAACTGGACACAAGAAACAAAGCTCCAGCCCTTGGCCACGTATTAAAATTTGAATTTACAGAAAATTCAGCACTCTCACCTCCCTTACGAGGAAGCCTAGTCAACTTTTCTCTATGAGAATAACTCCCTGGCCTCTAAGCCTGGAGTGTGGTTCCTTTTTCCCCTTGGTGATTAGCCCTCTGTCTTTTCTCTCCATAGGTGAAGAGTCACAGTTTGAGATGGACATTTAAGGGACCAGCCATAGGTTGGAGTGATGCTTCTGGGCCCCCGAGGCCCTTGGAAGGAGAGCCACAGCAGTCAGGCCTTACACCAGGCAGGTATTGGGTGTGGGCCGCCGCCCGGCCCTGCTCCTCACTCTGCCTTCCATTTTGTGAATACCAGCACATACCTCCTTGTGCCTCTGTTGACACCGAGCTGCTACTCCAGGGGAATGACTCTCGCCCACACCCTGCGTCCAGTGCCAGGAAGTGGACACAGAGGAACCCGTCGGAATGGTCTTCTGGCAATTCTAGCCCCAACCTCTGGAGCACACCCACCCTCTCCTTAGGTTGGGGTACCTGGGAAAGCTACCCTTCACTTCTGAGAGGAAATAAAAGCCACCTTTACCCTAGGCCCAAGGTTGGGCCCTGTCTGAACTGTTTTCAACTTGAAGTGATAACACAGTCACTCTCTGGTCAGTGCTTACGGTGTACTTTCCTTTATGTTATCTCACGTGATTATCATACCAGGTCTCTAGGTAAGCAGGAGTCTGGCTGGAGATAAAGTAGTTCCCACGGGACTGGGCTAGAGTGCTGCTGCTCTGTAATTCTTGTTTTTAGCAGCAAGTATTACCTTTGTCCAGCTAGGTGGTGACCTTTCCCCTTACGCCCGGGCCATTGTAGAGCCTTGGATCCACAGGTGCCTAGTCCTTGTCAATCATCTCTCTGTGTGTGTGCTGCCATGGGGGGATGCGGAGGAGATAATCTCTCTGCCCTAAGGACTTTATTGGCGTATACCATGTACCCATTAAAAAAGGTAGCATGAACAGATTGTATCCGGTTGGTTATCCGTGGTCCATGCAGGGGGAAGCTTGGAGGAAATGGCGTAGCTGGGAATGAGGATGAGTGGAGGTGGGTACTGAGTGTTACAAAGGTCTTGGGGAGCCAAGATGAGTAAGGGTGATGTCATAAAGGATCCCTTTATGGACACAACAGGTGCTTTTGTGTATAAATGTGACCTACCAGTTGTTAAAGAAGAGCCGTCTTTATGAGTCTGGACTGCTAGACTGAGAGTGGTATGCCGGGTGTCTCTCACTACAGGACCTGCTGAGGGGTGGGCATGCCCTGTGTATAGGTTCTGTGATCATAGTGTTTGTTATCTTGCCATTTTGGGAGCAGCAGGCCTCCGTGGCCAGATCTTTTGTTGACCTTTTCTACAGCTGATTTGCAGCCCCTTGCAAGGAAGCTGGAACCCGTGTGGTGGTATTTGGAAGGACACAGGGCTTTGGTGTGTTGACTACATACATATTCCTCCTGTGTGTGGAATTACGAGGCCTGGGAGGGGCTCTACCACCAGAGCAAAGGCAACAGAAATTCCAGCCATGTTAAATGAGAGGTTAAGTCCCATTCCCTATCTGTTAGCTTCCTAATAAACCATTTTCATTTCCCTGACATCTCACTAGAGGCCTTGCTCACCAGTCTGTGATCCAATGCAGTTTCCATTTTCTCAAGGTCAGTGTACACTTCCCTGGTAGACCAGGAGCCATAAAACATGTAGAAGTTAGCAGCTTTCCTCATTGAGAAAGGTTCCATCAGAAGAAGACCCAGTCTCTATACGGTTAATTGTTGCTGGGTGCTGTGTGGTGGCAAAGCTCTGCAACCCAGCCCTTGTTCTCCAGGAAGGAAGACTGTGGGGAGATGAGCCTGCTCTGTTCATCTCGACATCCCTACCTTAATGGAACCTTTTCTCATAAGAAACCCATCAGTTAACAGAACCACAGTTTGCCTTTGAAGAACTCACTGGCAGCAGCTGTAGACAGGTGCAGCGAACCAGAAATATGAAGAAGCTTTAAGGCAGGGTGTGTGTTCTCAAGTTGCGAAACCCAATGGAGATGAAATGCCACTAAGCAATACTTGGGATTAGTCATTGCCTGGAGGCTGTAGGTGTTCTGGGAAGTAAAGGGAACTGAAGTTTAAGACTCTAAGAGAATAGCTGGCCCTTGTAGGGGTTTTGATTCCAAGAGGTCATGAGTGGCCTGTGTAACACGAATCTTAAGAGGTCTTATTAATAAAAAACCTGGAGCCAGATGTTGGGGTGAACTCTGAAAGACCAGAGAAACAGAACAGGCCACAGCCAACCTCAGGGCGTCAACTCCTCAGCCGATCCTGTTTCTATGAATCCTCAGACTGAAAGCCTCTGAATCCTCACTCTAATGGATCTCAGCTAAACTGACTAAAAAGCTTCTAGTTCCTGGTCCTCACACCTTATATACCTTTCTGCTTCTTGCCATCACTTCCTGGGATTAAAGGAAGGTATGTGTCCTCACCAAGCAAAGGCATGAGATCTCAAATGCTGGGATTAAAGATGTGTGCCACCACACCTGGCTCTGTTTCCAGTGTGGCCTTGAACTGACAGAGATCCAGATGGAACTCTGCCTCCCGGGTACTAGGATTAAGGGTGTGAGTGCCACCACTGTCTGTCCCCTATGTCTAATCTAGTGGCGGGCTCTGTTCTCTGATCCCCAGATAAGTTTTATTTGTTAAAGCACAAATATCATCACCACAGGCCTGTGGTTCAAGGTCCCTGAGAACAAGTTTTCCCAGAGTATATATTGGAGGGGACACGTTTGACATGCTTGAGTGATGAGACTCAACCAGGCGGGGAGTTGAGAGTGGTCTGTGTAGGGAAAGGAGGCTTGCTGGCATTTGATATGCCAGAGATGAAATCCATGTCAGAGGATGGGCTGATACCTCTCGGCAAAGTGCTTGCTGCGCAAGTGTGACTACGGGATCCATGACACGTGGGTCTCAGTGCTTGGGAAGCGGAAGAGAGCGTGCTGGCTGTCCAGGGTACCTGAATCGGCATAGTGAGTGATCTGTCTTTTAAAAAAAAGCAGAGATTGTGAATGAGTCACACTAGACATACATTTCTGGCTCCCATGCACGTGCACAAATGCACACACATACATGTGCACAAAGGAAATGCTGTGGCAGTTGTAGTGGTAGTTTCTCTGGTCCTGAGGTCGGGAGGAATCTCTTCCTACCTGCGTCCCACAGCTGCTTGGTCCCAAGTAAACACACAGAGGCTTATATTATTTCCACACTGTATGGCCTATGGCTTTAACTGCTTGCCAGCTAACTCACCTTAACTCTTTTCTATAAATCTATATGTTGCATCTTGCTGCTCGTTCGGCAGTGGCTGGCATCTCTCTCCAGACTCTACCTTTCCCTTTCCTGTCTCCTTGGATTTCCCACCTGCCTCTAAGCTGCCTTGCCATAGGCCAAAGCTTATTTATTAACCAATGGGAACAATGTATATTCACAGTGTACCGAAAGACATCCCCCAGCAAGCAGTAGTAACTTTGGGGAGTGGACCTAGTTAGCATGAGTGCAGTGTAGGGACATGAACTGGTTGGTTAACTGTCCAACTTCTTGGATGCTATTGGCCCCTTTCTATTGGCTCCTTTGTCTCCCAGGTTGCCAGGCATCCCAGCTGGTACCACCTCCCTCCTGGTACCTTTCAGTGTGACATTTAGGAAACTGGAGGAAAGGCCCAAGGACAAAGCCAACAAAGAAGTCTGTCTTGCCACTTGAGCAGTGTCTCAGGAAGGAAGGTTGAGAGTCAGCAAGTGGGTTGTAGCTAATTCCAGCCTCCTTTAAGAAATATGTGCTAAGTCTTCCCTACATCCAATGTCTTCATCCTTGAGAGTATTAACAGCTGGAGAAAGTTAATCCAAGGAAGCACGATTAAGTGCAGAAGCACAGAAATGTGACAAGGTAAGTTAGGACAGACGGTGGGGAAGCCGTGGAGACTGGAGAAGAATGTACCAGTCTTAGTCACTGTTCTGTTGCTGTGAGGAGACTCCATAAGCATGGCAAGTCTCATAAAGGAAAGCGTTTAGTTAGGGGCTTGCTTACAGTTTCAGAAGCTTGGTCTGTTATGGCAGGGAGCATGGTGGCTGGCATGGCAGGCATGGTGCTGGAGCAGTAGCTGAGAGCTACATCCTGATCTGCAGGCAGAGAAAGAGGAGCAGGGAGGGGAGGGGAGAGTGAGCACACCTAGGTCCACCTCAAAGTCCACTCTCAGTGACACACCTCCTCCAACAAAGCCACACCCACTCCCATAAGGCCACACCTCTTAATCCTTCTCAAGTAGTGCCACTCCCTGATGGCTAAGCATTCAAATATAGGAGCCTGTGGGGGCCCTTCTTGTGCAAACAACCACAATTAGCAAAGGTATGCCTAGGCTGTGTGTTGGGTAGCATGTGTAAATTTAGATGAGAATAGGGTTCAACTGCAGAAAAAGCCATAATAGAATGCCTGTGTACATCTGAAACTTCAAGAGTTTGGTGGGTAACATTTCTATTCTTTTTTATACATGGGATTCAACTGCAGAAAAAGCCATAATAGAATGACTGTGTACATCTGAAACTTCAAGAGTTTGGTGGGTAACATTTCTATTCTTTTTTATATGTGGCAGTGGCTAATGAGTATTGGAATTAGGATTCCAGTTGGTTTAGCCTCCAAGCTCAGGTCCCTTATGCCACACTGAATGGAAACGAAGCCCGAACTGTTAGCAGACAGTTGTTGGTTGGAGCTGTCAGAACAAGTGGAGCCTCATGTTGAGAAGGGATCTAGAGTCATCCAGGGGTTTAATGGGTCTCTTGGGATTGGGTTTGAACTGGGGATAGCAGAGACTTAAGGATGGTTAGTACTGAGTGCCTATTGTGTGTGATGCCTTTTGTGAGTTCAGATTACCATTAGGGGTTTGTGCCATGTGGGGCTCCTTTTTCACTCTCATTGGGAAGTCAAACCTGGCTTCCTGGAGATATGGCCGGAATTTAGCAAAGCCAAGTTCCCTCACCCCCCTAGAGAACACATCCCTTTAATTTGTCTAGGAAGAGTCAGCACCCCAGTGAAGGCAGGAGAGATCCCTGTACAATTAATTAGCTGGAACAAAGACAGCTGTCACCCATCTGCAGGAGGTCAGTGGGTATGTGAAGGGAGGAAATCACTTCCTGAAATCAAGTCTTCATCGTTAGACAACATCAGACTGCCCTCCCCATCCCATGTGTGTGTGTGTGTGTGTGTGTGTGTGAGAGAGAGAGAGAGAGAGAGAGAGAGAGACAGAGAGAGAGAGAGAGAGGAGAGAGGAGAGAGCTTGCCTAGCTTGCACAAAGCCCGAGATTCTGTCCCCAGCACTACATAGACTGGGCATGGTGGTGCATGACTCGAGGTGGAAACAGGTGGATCAGACGTTCAAGGCCTTAGCAATTTGAGGCCAGCCTGGGATAAATGAGACCTTATCTTAAAGTAGAAACATGACAATATAAGATCAATTAAAAAAAAATAAATAATAGCACAAAGGTCGGGGTCCCTGAATTTTACACAGTACAGGACCGTGACTGGAATGTGTCCAGCAGGGAGAGTGGAGGTGGAGGCACATCCTTCCCCAGCTGGTTTAGAGGCCACGGCACGGAAAGCTGTGTTTTAGGTATCTAAGTTCCCTCAAACTTCAGAGCAGATTTTGGTTTCACCTCGAGACTTGGCTCAGTGCTGCCATCTGCTGGAGGAGTTTATCAAAGTCAGGACTACACACATCTCTCAGATAAGGTTATTTCATTTGGGGGCCATTAGTTGAAAGTGAAGGTGCTGTGTGTACTGAAGACTTCAGGACTCTTTCTCTCTGCTGAGTATATGCAACGGACCCTCACGGCAGGAAGAAGGGGGAGGAACTTCAGAATGTTGCCACTACCCACCCTTGGCTTGGGATAAACTTGTCATGATCGGGTTTCCTCATTGGGCCAAGCTGGACCCTGCCTGTGGCCGAACTGCCTTCTGATTGGCCGACCACTCAGGCCTGCAGTGGCCAGCTAACTCCTCCCATGGCAACTAGGAACAACCCTTTACAAGGCATTCCATGCTCCAATCAGAGAAGACAGACTGCTTTCTAGAGAGAATTGGGATCCTGATGGTAAACGGTAAACAACAACATCAACAACAAACATTTTTACTTTGCCTTTTTGGTACTGGAATCATGACTATAACCGTAATCACTTTTTTTTTTTTTTTAAAACAGGGTCTCATATAGCTCAGGCAACCCTTGAACATCTGATTTTGCTGCCCCTGTTTGCCAGTTGCTAGGAACGTCCAGCACTGTTTCGCTTTCTGAGCGTTTAAAGAACAAACCCAGATCCCCATTCACGCCTGTTTTCTGGCTTTCCAGTTGAACTCCTTGGTTCCCTGTGACATTTCCAGAATACTAGAGAACACAAGTGTCTTATCAGCATTACTACCTGTGGTAGCTTGAATGTAATTGGCCCCATAGCTCATAGGGAGTGGCACTATTAGGAGGTGTGGCTTTGTTGTTGTAAGTATGGCTTTGTTGTAGGAAATGTGTCACTATGGGAGTGGGCTTTGAGGTCTCATATGTGCTCAAACCACATCTAGTGTCCCAGACCACTTCCTCTTGCCTGTGGATCAAAGACGTAGAATTCACAGCTCCTTCTCCATCACCATGCCTGCCTGCACACCACCATGTCCCACTGTGATGATAGTGGACTGAACCTCTGAACCGTAAGCCACCCAATTTAATGTTTTCCTTTATAAGAGTTGCCGTGGTCATGGTGTCTCTTCACAGCAAGCTAAGACAATACCCAAACAAAAAAGTTTTTTTTTTTTTTTTTTTTTTAAGATTTATTATTGTGTATACAGTGTTCTGCCTGCATGTATGCCTGCAGGCCAGAAGAGGGGCACCAGATCTCATTATGGATGGTTTTGAACTACTATGTGGTTGCTGGGAATTGAACTCAAGTCCTCTGGAAGAACAGCCAGCGCTCTTAACCGCTGAGCCATCTCTCCAACCCTAAAAAGTTTTAAACCAACAAATTGTGTGCATTTGTGGGGGTACTATCTTAGGGTTTCTATTGCTATGATAAAACACCATGACCAAAAGCAGTTTGTGGAGGAAAGAGTTTATTTATTTCATCTTACATCTTATAAGTTCCTTCACTGAGGGATGCCAGGGCTGGAATTCAAGAATTCAAGGCAGGAACCTGGAGGCAGGAGCTGATGCAGAGGCCAGAGGGGGGAATGCTGCTTACTGGCTTGTTCCACATGGCTTGCTCAGCCTGCTTTCTTATACAATTCAGGACCACCTGTCCAGGGTGGCACCACACACAGAAGGCTGGGCCTTCCAAATCAACCAAGAGAACGTCTACAGGCTTGCCTACAAGTCAATCCCATGAAGACATTTTCTTAGTTGAGATTCTCCATCCTCAGATGACTTCAGATTATGCCAAGTCGACAAACAACAACAACAAAAAACAAACAAAAAACCAAAACAACAACAACAACAACAACAACAAAAACTAGCCAGGAAAACCATCTGTTGTCTCTTTTCGTTCTTGAGGAGTCTAATTCTTTCCCTACTTATCACCTTGAACCTGACAGCTTCCTTCATCTTTCTCTGGGGTTGAGGGTGGGCCACCCTGAGCAGGACACTATCAGCTGGCCAGAGGGGTGGTAATCTTGGCTTGTCTGCTGGCCACCATGTTTAACTGTCCTCAGGTTGGCAGGTAGGTAAACAGCCACCTCTACAGTGCACTCAGGTTCCTGGGTTCCTGTGGAACAGTTCTCAGAGGGCTTTTCTTGAGCCGGGATCACAGAAGCTTAAATTGTGGTTAGTACTTATTACAGTTTATGCTGTAACCAGAACCTTCGTTTTGAAAGATCATGCTACCGTCTTTTCTCAGCTCCTCAATGAGGTAAGGGTTTGGACTTCTTATTTCCAGTCTTTGATAAACCCACATGGGCTGTCCCAGGTTTTTTGTTTGTGTCTTGTGCGACAGACACAGCTTCATCCTACTGTAAGCTGCCTCATAGTGCCATGTAGCTTTCTGTTACTCGAACAAATACCCAAGGCAGTTAACTCACGGAGAGTAAAGGTTTAATTTGCCTTACAGTTTTAGAGGGTGCATGACCATGCTGCTTTGAGCCTCTGGTGAGATGTGGTGGCAGCATGTGACTAAGCAAAATCTCGTCGTGGGTGAGGTTCAGATAGTACATTTTTATTATCAACTTGACCGGACTGAGCATCATTTAGGAGATACCTCTGGGTGTGTCTCTGAGGGGTTTGCAGAGTGTTTTCACTGAAGGGAAAAATCTACGCTGGATGTGGGTAGCCTCATGCTATGGGCTGGGGTCCTGGGCTGAACAGCAAGGAAGAAGGAAGCCGGCATTCATCTTTGTTTCCTGAGTGTATTCACTGTGGCCTGGCATAGCACACATCTGCTCCCATACACCTCCCCTCCCATGATGCTCTAGTTTATGCTCTGTCACTGGGATAAAACGCTGATGAGGAAGAACAGGTTTATTTGGCTTCTACTTCCTGACACAGGCCATCACAGAGGAAAAGCTAGGGCAGGACCTTAATCAGGAGCCGAGGCAGGGTGTTATAACTAATACAAGGTTAGCCAGAGTGGCTTTCTGGCTAACTCAGCTAGCTTTCTTATGTAGCTCACGTCCACTGACCTAGGGGCATAGCCTTTATGAGCTGGGCTCTTCTACAGCAGTTAACAACTGAGAGAATTCCTTACAGACATATCCATAGGCTAACCTGATGGAGGCAATCCCCCAGTTGAAGCTGTGTCAAGTTGACAGCTGAAGCTAACTAGATGACTGTATCTCTTCTAAGGGAGAGTAAACCCCTCTGAGGTAGTTTGAATGTAACTGGCCCCCATAAGCACAGAGGGAGTGGCATTATTAGGAGGTGTGGCTTTGTTGGAATAGGAGGTATGACCTTGTTGGAAGAAGCATGTCACTGTGGGGGTGGGCTTTGAGGTGTCATATATGTCCAGGCCACGCCCAGTGCCTGAGTCCACTTCCTGTTTGCCTTCTGACCAAGATGTATACAGCACCATGTCTGCCTGCACGCTGCCATGCTTCCCGCCATGATGATAATGGACTGAACCTCTGAAACTGTAAGCTGCCACCCCACTTAAACGTTTTCTTTGCAAGAGTTACCATGGTCATGATATCTCTTCGCAGCAATAGAAGCCCTGACTAAGACACCTTCCATTGCTTGATGTCTGGCATGTTGTTACAACAGTGAGAAAATTAATAAAGGAGGCCAGGAGAGGAGGAGGAGGAAGGGAGTGAGGAAGGGCATGTGCCTGGAAGACCTTTGCTCTTTTTAGAATATTTAGTTAGCTCAGGCCAGTTTGTGGAGCAGTCTAGTTTAATGCCACATAATTTGAGGGTGAAAACTTCAACCCGCTGTCTATTGTATTAACCTTCTAATATTAACTACCAATTTGGGGAAGTTAGAGTGGCCGTGCACATGACAGGCAGCACAATCCCTTGCTTGGAAAATGAATTATGTGATTCACTGCCTGAGCCCTCCCTGGCGGTGGATAGGTCTCAGCAGAGGATGTAAGAAGATGGCAGGGGACGGAGGTGAGCCAGGCCATGGTGGTGGTGAGAATCTTGCAGCCTGACTGACTAGCAGCCAGAGTGCTTCTCTATTTATACAGAATTTAGTAAGCAGGGATAGATTCATGTTGTTCCCCAAACGTAGATCATATCATTTTTGTTTTTCGACATGTATTTCACTTCCTGTTGCTCATATTTTGGTCATCATTAATAAACTATGACACAACATAGTTATCATTTCCAATTATTTTCCCTCAAGTTTTGATATCATTAATAAACAGAGTTATCATTTTTATTCATTAATGCCATAACCCAATTTTTAAGAGTCTAGAGGCATATGACAGTTTATTCTCAGGCTGGTAGTTTTGGTTGCTTCAAGGATGCTAGACCAAAACAAAATCTTCAAGTCAGCCTAGGCATATTGCTATGTCCCAAGCAGTGTATTATTAACTTTTAATGGTCAGAGTGCCCAAGAAAAATCCTCAGGCCAAAGCTGCTGCTGTTATTATTTAAATTCTGGCATAATACAATGTTTATATTTTCTATCTATATAGAATTTGTCTATATGTCTAATCCTGGCATTCTGTTGTTCTTTGGTCATATGACATCACAGTGACTCTGCATGTCCTAACCACCACCACCATGGCCTGGCTCACCTCCGTCCCCTGCCATCTTCTTACATCCTCTGCTGAGACCTATCCACCGCCAGGGAGGGCTCAGGCAGTGAATCACATAATTCATTTTCCAAGCAAGGGATTGTGCTGCCTGTCATGTGCACGGCCACTCTAACTTCCCCAAATTGGTAGTTAATATTAGAAGGTTAATACAATAGAAGGTCTAATACAATATTAGAAGGTTAATACAATATTAGAAGGTTATATTACAATAAATAGAAGGTTATATTACAATAAATAGACAAAAGGGAGGTCTTATGGGGTATCTATCATGACATGAATGCAGTTAATCAGAAAAGATTAAAGTAGAGCTATAGTAAAAGCCTTGGAAAAGGAGACAATCACGTGGCCTGTGGCAAAAGAGGTGCCAATTTGTGTGAGTGTAGATGGAAGAGGAAACTGTGGGAATTAGTCATGTGACTGATTTAGAGAGCACTTCCAATTTACTAGGTGAAACTCTTGGGTTATGAACATGGAAGAGGCAGAGGGTTTATCCTGATGGCAAGACACAGACTTGCAACGCTTCCTGCATGGTATCACGTGAACAACAAAACAGCAAGTACACTGCTGTTGGAAGTATAAGAAGGACTGGGCTAAGAATGAGGTGGCCCTGATGACCACGTGCATTGAATTCCCACATTCCTTAGTTTCTGCTTCAAATGTATATGAACTGCCTGAGAAGGTTTCTTGACTCTCCTGTAGTGAGCACAGGGTTCCTGTGTTTGTCAAAGCTTCTGGTTGATGCGATTATGTGCTTGGTCTGAGAATCATTGAGTAGAAAGGCCAGCCTATTTAGCATTGTAACCAATGGCTGGTTTTCAGCAGAAGGGGACCAAAGGAAAGGTCAAAGCTGTGTTCCAAGATGCATTGTTCATGAGGGCACCCACTGTCATGGACTGTTGTGGTGTGGAATCAGCCTTTGCTTCCTGGAATGAGTGTCGATTTAAACATGAGTCTAAAGGATGAGGGAATGAGTAGTCTTGGTTGTTAAGTTGACTGGATCTGGAATCAACTGAGAGATAGGCTAGTGTGGCTAGGGACCTCTAGGTAGTTTCCGGAAGGGTTGACTGAATGGAGAAGACCTCTCACAATGGGTGATGCTGTCTGGAAGGACCTAGTTGGTTATAAGGAGGTCTGTAGGTGATTTCCTAAATAAAAAACACAGAGCCGAACATAGGGGTGAAAGCCTAAGAGAGATCAGGGAAATAGGGAAAGTCACCAGCCAACCTTACCTCACCAACTCTGCAGCTTCCAAAGAGAGCGACTTCCTGTTCACCCAGGCTTATATGCCTTGCTGTTTGCCATCTGATTTGCTCTCTGTTTAGCTACATTACTTCCTCTTCCTGGCCAGCTCTGTCACTTCCTATCTGTACAGGCCTCCAGAACTCTATGGTTGGTACTGGGATTAAAGGCATGTGTCACCACACTTGGCTCTGTTCCCTAGTGTGGCCTTGAACACACAGAGATCCTGCCTGCTAACAGATAAGGTTAAGGGTGCGTGCTACTGCTGCCTGACTTCTTTGTTTACTTAAAATGGCTTGCTATTTCCTCTGATCTCCAGGCAAACTTTATTTATTACAGCACAAATAAATTATCACCAAAGAGGTCAGAGGGAAAAGCTTTTGCTTTTTCCTAACTGCCTCTCCCTCTTGGTGAGTAAATCTATTCTTTTGGTGCCTTAGCTTGCCACGGCTTTTTGCTGATATTGGAACCCCCTCTTCTTGGTTTTTCAATGTGGACTGAAGACCAGTGCCTCTCCAGCAATTCTCTAGACCTACAGTACAAGATTGAAGCCCCTGAAGGACTCAGCTCCGTGGACTGAGAAACTAGGTTCTCAGCCTCCCCAGTGTTCAGCCAGCCATTGTTAAGCTAAGGAATACCCTCTGCAATAGATATCTGTCTATCAGTTCTGTTCCTCTGGAGAACCCTGCTAAATACAGATTTGAAAGGGTTGCCTGGGGAGGCAACACTTTGTTTCCTGACCACAATGGTGTGAGCTTCTCCCTCTCACTATGCTATGATGGACTGGCAGCTCTTACACCCCCCCACGCCCCGCCCCCAGCAAACATGATAGCCATGGGAGACATCCTCTACTCTCAAGGGCTTCTTTATTGAGTTTGCATATATGTGTGTCTCGGTCTTTCCCCTCTCTCCTCCACTAATACAATAACTCCGTGGAAGCAGGAATGTACGGATTTCATTTCTGCTCACTCACCAGTGCATTTAATACGGCAATGCTCGGGTGTCTCACCGCTTGCTCGCTTGTGTGTTTGTACTGTCTCCAGCTCCGTAGTGATCAGATCCTTCAGTAAGCTGGGAATTTCACCAGCAAGAAAGTTTTAACATCGTGTGATCGGGAATACTGGGCATGTCCTAAGGTGCTGCACATGGTACAGTCTTCACTGACCCAGGGTACAGTCTGGGGTGTGAATGAAAGTTCTGGAATGAAGCGTCAACTTACATGGAACCTTCTACAAGGCTGATTAGCTCTTTATCAGAAATGATTATGGAGAGGTTGGACTGTTGCCGGTCCAGAGCCTAATTATAGTTAATTTCAGAGGGCTATCTTTTGCCTTTTATTAGTCATTTCTTGCTCAGCCTTGTGTCTGATAAAATATCCTTTTTTTATCAAGTGAATTTTCATAATGTATTAACTTAGCAGGCTTTCTCCAACCTTAACACGAGGGTCATTGGTAAACTCTACTATGGCATTTATCACAGCTTCCCATCAGGCGTACTCAAAACACAGAGGGTCCAGATCCCACTCTCTCCAACCCCAAGGTAGAAGTGGTTCAAAGCTCCTCAAAGGTCCTTACATCCCTAATATCACCCTTTATTTGATGATATTGATCTCACCTCCCTGTCATACCATCTCATTTCAGACCTTAACCTCTGCATATCAGCTCTTGA
>CABHPH010160148.1:55282-75787 GCA_902168325.1 Peromyscus nudipes | reverse complement strand
TATGTGTATGTGTATGTGTATGTGTATGTGTATGTGTATGTGTATGTGTATGTCAGAGAAAGTAAAATCCTACCCTCCTCTGGCCCAGGTAGGGCTTTAGTTCACCTTGACACGCTCACCCTGGCCCAGTTCTTGATCCACTGAAGTTTCTGATTATGGAATTAATGAACATTTACATTTGTAACAAATAATTGAGATTTTTATAGATTTAGGCAGTGTTCTCGAGTCTAATGTTAAAATGTCCTCCCTAGTTTCTCTCTGTGTGGCCTGTTGGCCATTGGCCTGGTCATGATCACCTTAGCAAGCCTGTGTGCTCTCTGCCTGGCTCTGCCTCTTCTAGTACATATATTCATTTGTGTTTTCATTTATTTTTAATGGGGCACTGATAGAGAGAGATTGGCAGGGTGATTTCATGAAATTCCTGTCCCCAGAGGCCTGTCTTCTAATGCTTTTAGATTTTGGACTTCATGGAGACGTGAGAACTAGTCACAAGACTGGGTGGTGACATGATGGCTTGGGGATGTTATGGTGACATGGTAGCCCATATATAAGACTGTGTGGTGAGGTAATGACTTCATTGCTGTACACTTTAATGACGTGATCGTTGGGGGACGGGATACCTTAGTGACGGGTAGCCAGGGGATGGGACTGTGGGCTATCATCAGCTTGCTGGAGTTTGCCTCCAACTGGGTCTAGCTGACAGCTTCCAAGCAATGACAGCAGGTCCTCAGCCCTGTCTTCCTTGCCCTTCCTCTTGCCTTTAGGCATCTCTTTAGGAGGTAGGAGGAGACAGACTTACTCTCCCAAGTAGCCACCTGCCCATGACTCAGGAACATGAGAGGACAATGTCTGAGTTGGGAAATTTTCATCAGCTATTCCCTGAGGGGCCTATGGTACCCCTGCAACCCAAGTCCACAGGCAAAGCACCTGGAGGCACACAGGAAGTACCAGCCTCTTGGTACCTCTGTAAATGAGGGTCCTTTATGAGAAGTATCATCATGTGCGGAAGGCCTGGCTTGGTGTCAGGATCCAGTTCTGGCTTAGGAACTTCAAACTTCCTCCAAAAGTCCAGAGGAAGGTAGCTGAGCATCTGCCTGCCTTCCAGGAGTCCGCTAGATGGAAAGTTATTAAGATCACAGAACAACTTCCCCATCTCCAACCACAAAACTACAGTAACAGAACCAAAAACTAGTTCATGCTCTCTTGAAAAGCATGATATTTCCGTTTAAGAAGAGACACAGAGGGAGGGGCTCTAGCAAGATGGCTGTCCATAGATCAGTTGTTAACGCCATAAAGACGTAGTTTCCTCACTAGAAGGATGAAGATAACACGCTTTCCTTGTTCACATATCATTCCAAGGAACCAGGAATAACTCAGCTCGGGTGATAAACAGGGCTGTGAAGGTGATTAGGAGAAAGGACCTTGAGGTGGAGAGGTTATCCTGGGATGTTTAGTTGAGTCACAAGGATCTTTAAAAGCAGTATGTGTGTGCATACTTTCAAGTGTGTGTTTATGAGTGTAAGTTACGTATGTGCAGGTATTTGTGAAAATGTATACATGTGCCTGTGGAGGCCGGAAGTGAATCTTGGTGTAATTCCCAAGGTGCCATCCACCTTGTTTATTGAGACAGTATCTCTTTGTTGGCCTGGAGCTCACTGATTAGGCCAGGCTAGCTGGCCAGCAAGCCCAAGGACTCACTTGGTTTTACCTCCCCAGCACTGGACCCACTTGGTTTTGCCTCTCCAGTACTTAAATTATAAGTATGTATCACTACACATGCCTGTGTGGGGTTACCAATAAGGTCATTGAGATGGCAAGGACCCACAGTGGGTAGCACTCTTCCCTGGGCTAGGGTCTAGGACTGTATAAAAGGAGCAAGTGAGTTGAGCACAAGCTTTCACGGCTCTCTGCCTCCTGACTGTGGATGCAACATATCCAGCTGCCTCCAGCTCCGCTGTTGTGCCTCCCCACAGGAACCAAGAAGCAAACCCATGCTTGCAGAATAAGTAATTTACAGATTGAATCGTCTCCCCAGCCTGGCCTTGCTCACTTCGAAGATGGAGAAAAAAATTACAGACTTTGTCCCTAAGCCACAAAGAACAGATTCTGCCAACCCTCTAAGGAGCAGAAATGGATCCTGCCTTTGTATCTCCTAAGATGCTGGCTAGCTGAGCTGCCTTCTTTATCTTGTTGGGATCTGGAGTCAAGCCTCACCCCACTCACTGGACTTGAGACCAGTGAACTGGGAGATAAGAAACAGACACTGTTTTAAACCACCTAAGTCAAGGCCACTTTTTACAGAAGCATTCAAAACTGACATCGTGAAGAAGATTGAAGTAGGATCTGAGGGGTAAAACACCTATTTATAAACCATCTTGCTTGATGAAATGGGAATGCGCCTTCCCCATAGAAACCCAACAGCAAACGGAACTGCGACTTCCCAGCGAGACAGCCGAGAGACACCAGTTCACTTATTATTTATTGCAGTTTATCCATATGAAGCTCTTTTTACAAGCTTTTTGTATTTAGTTCTAAATGGCTATCATAAACTGTTTTTCTTTAAATTTTCATAAAGCGATGTTATATGTTTATTAATTGAGGGTCTATTTATGAGTCAGGCTTCAGGCCAATCCTGGATTGATGGCTGGAAACAAATTATCTTTCTCCTTTCTTCCACATGGGAAGACGATTTTAAGTAACTGTATGAGAACGCCATCACTGAAGCAGACAGAAGCGAATAAAAACCTTGTGTGGATACAGTACAACATCCATCACTAAATTTCACCTTGGTTTGAAATAGCTTAAAGGTAATACTTCCTATGGTGTGCAAATACAATCATGGTATTAAAAATATTATAGTCTAGCACAGAATTGCCTTCTGGAATGGCCTTACAAAAAAACACAGCATGCATTGTGTGTATTAACCAGAAAGCTTGGTTTCCTATTCAAAGTTCATTTATCTAACTAATTTGATGTCTGGAAACATTCACACTCTGCTTTGTTTTCCCCTCAGCAACACCATTTCAAAACTGTCACTCAGAGGAAGTTAATAGCTTAAGTTGCTAGTTTGTTTGCACACAAGCTGTCTTCTAGAGAGAATGCACCTCTTTCGTGTTGACCGAGAGTCATTTACCAAGCATCACTGCAATTGCTTTCAAATAAACATTAGCAGAATAGAAGAAGCCCTTTCAAGAGAACCGCTATCGATCACAGTGGCACTGCCAAGTGGCTGTGGACTCAGCAAAGCTAAGTGCAAACAACTTCTATTACAAACAGGATTACGGCTAATTGCTAAGTTTTTGTAAACCCATTCCAACTGTGCCATGAAAACCCACACTCCAAGCTTCATACAGACCTTGGTGAAGAGAGCTCACATGTCACGATGCTCAGACACGCAGCAGGATGGCTGTCACTAGCTTTGCCCTTCACTTGCCTATCACGCTATTTCTTGAGTATTTGAACTTCTGAATAGGGAGGGAAAAGGAACCAGAAGATGAGGAGGGAGGGTGCAGGCTGATGCTGGCAGAGGAGAACCTCTGGAATCGGGAGAACTGGATAGGTGTGGGGAGTAGATGCAATCCCAGGCTCAGCCCTGAGGATTAAGACTCGGGAAGAGTACGGGGTTCAGCCCTTCTAGGTATGAGATCGCCACGTGGTCTCTCATTTCCCTAGGCTGGACAACCTTCCAGTCTTCTTTATGGGCAGAGAGTTCTAGCTCCATCCCAGCTAAGTCCTGGGACAGAGAAGCCCTTCCGTAACCTCTGTCACTAATGAAAAGTGGGATTCAACTCTTCCTCTTAAAACACTGACGTACCCCTCAAAGTCCAGTTACATAGGGGACTTGGTTCTTTCTGCAGAAGGTCCTCTCCCTCAGGTCTTTAGGCCTTCTTCCTCTCCTGGGCCGGACACATGTCCTGAAAGCCCTGTCCTATGGCATTTTCAGCAGCAACCGCAATGCTTCAGTATTTAAAACTCATACCTCCTCCAAAGATCCCCAAGGGTACTCCTCATCTTGTAGCCCCTTCTCGCTCTTGCATCCATACTCCTTGACTTATTCTGACCTCCAAACATGTACTGTAACATAGATGCCATATACATACTTCATATACACATATATCATGTACACACATAACACAATAAATAAATAAAATCATTTTTAAAAATATGCTTTCTGATCCCCTGCACCCTTCATGGACAGGGTACATCAGGTTCACTGCTTCTCACCCACTCTGCCTCTCAGCTGTGATGCCATGTTCTGCCTGACATAGAGCCACTTGAGTTCACGGTGGTACCTTCACTAGCCTAGGGGCCCTTTGACATTTCAGCCAACTTTAAAAATCCACTCACAAGACTCAGGTCATGCTCTCTTGTATAGAAAATGTGAAATCAGAGCTAAGGCAGGAACTCAGAGCTAAGGGGTCTGGGGTTTCGTCTCTGATCCTGGAAAACAGCTGGGCAGGGAGGAGGGGAGAGGGAAAAAGGAAGAAAAAAAAGGAGGGAGAAAACAGGAGGAAAGTCATCTAGGTGAGAGAGTTCCACCTCCAGCAATGAAAAATAAAACAGTACAGACCCAAGGCTTTGGGGACTTCTGCCATCAATCCATTATGAAATATTCCTTCATTTCTTCATCAAATGTTCCCATGATAGCTAAGTGCATGGTTTACCCTGATAGCAATCTTGATCTTGGCTACAAAGTTCAGAATCATCAGAATAACTTAGACTAGAATTACAGCTTTATTAGTTACATGGTTGCTGGTACTGCACTGACAAATTAGATATTTAAATTCACCATTAACATGGATATTCTTCAGAACAAAATAGAAAGACAAAGCCTGGGTGGGGTTGAGGCTTGATTACACTTAGTGCTTACCAAGACCTTAGTCTGTTTGGAGCCTTCCTGGCTCCAATTTGAAAATGGACCATGAGAGTGGAAATGAGGCGGCAGTGATGAGGTCACTGTGAGGACTCTAGGACATGGACCAACAGGATACAAGCTGGGTGGAGGTGGGTGGGAGACAGAGATCACAGCCATGGCTGCACATGTCTTTGCTTTGGGAGGAAGGTCAGCATGTTCAGGATTCTCTCCCCAGCCTCTGGAGAGAAGGGAAGAGTGACTCCATTCCTATGAATGACCTCACAAAAACCCGTATATTAGATAGTCAATTTAACTGGATGACAAAACTAAACAATGTTGAGTTGAGAACAGGAAAAAGAGAGGGCATGACAGCTAAGTGCATGACTGCATAATTTATAATGAACCAATAAGGTTTGTAACCAATGAAAACCAAAATTCCATTATTTCCTAGAGATAGAATGTCTGTTAAAAAAAAATCTTTTCTTTGTAAGAATCAATGTTTCCAGATGGCTTACCTGAAGATATTCTGTATAAGCAAAAGCGCATGTGTATGCTTCCCTGGTGTCTGAGGAAGGGTCTCGCCTACAGTCTGTGCTGGGACAGGATGCATAGAACCTGCTACTCAGCCATCTAGTTCAAATCCAAGACCCTCCTGCCAGGTCCTTGAGGGTAAAGTGGTGCAGAAAACACACCAACAGCTTCACAGGAAACCAAGGCTCATGTTTTCACAACAAACTCTTCCTCTCCCCAGACTAACTAGGACCAAACTCAAGCTCCATCACCGACTGCCAGAGGGACATCGTCATTGTCGGTTGATCTAAGCTCCACTTCCTCATCATGGACATGGTTCACGAGCCGGGTGGTTAAGGACACCACTCATGTCACTGTTAGGTGAAGACTGGCACACAGCAGCACTCTTGGGGACTCACAGTGGACGTTTGTCCTGGCCCTGCCTCCGTTCCTTTCGTCTGATAACAACACTCCTGTTCTTACATAGAATCCAGTTTCCAGTTTGCAGCAAGCCACAGTACCTTATCACAAAATACACAAAACCATGTACTTGTTTCTCTTCTCCTGGCAGGATTGAGAGGAGTCACTCCTAAGAATCATGCCTGAACTGTTGACTGAAGTTACCTGAATAAGAAAAGGGAGCTGGGAACACTGTGGAAGGTGCACAGGACTCCCGCCTTCCCAGCAGGAACCCACACCTCCCTGACGCCATTCCACCTGCACAGGGTTGAAATTCTTCACCTACCCTAGAAAGATGCTGCTAATAAAGAAAACCAAGACAAAACAAAGAAAACAAATAATGGATATAGCGTGGGCAGGAGATGAGGAAAGATGTGTGGTGATGAAGTGTTGAACAGCAAAGACACATACAAATTCGTGCATGCACACACATATTCAGTTATGCACACATATATCTAAGCATACAAACACACACATACACACATGCAAGCATACCATACATGTGCATGTGTAAACACATACATATATATGCACACATATATATTCGCATGCATACACATACATACACATGCATACACATGCATATACACATATATGCACATATATATGTATGCATGTACATACACATGAACAGATTCATATACATACATACACATGCACATACACATATACATACATATCCATACACACTTAGACATTTATGCACACACATATATATGCACACACAATGTATGTGCATTTTGCTTGAATGCACATGTATATATACATATATTCACATATACACTCGTGTACAGGCAAACACACATACATGAATGCATACCATGTACTTGCAAACATCCACACACACATACACACACACACACACACAAAGATAAATTCTGTACCTACACACTTTCTCTCCTTGGCCCATCAATTTCTAGCAGCTGAGGTCTTGAAGGGCTGGACCTTGAGAAGAACAGACATGCCCCTCCCCCTGTGTGGGAATTGCTGGGAACCCAGTTCAGGTTGAAAATATTTTTGTTCGGTGTACAATGCCTTGTTTCTTATTTTAATTTCTTTTAATATGTAGTTAATAAGAAAAGTGATCCTTCCCCGCACCCATCTGTGGGGCCCCTGTTTTATCCCTTCAGCTGCTTTCCCTGGGGTCTGTGACCGTCTGACCATCAGTCTACACTGGCTCAAGAAGTCAGTCAGATATGCATGGTTCTCCTTACAATGTAGCAACACTTAGATGAGTTCTGACATGAGCCACCTAATGCAGAGTTCAGGAAAACCCTTTCCCCTTTGACCTGTACCCTCTGGGTCTGTAATTCAGTCCTGGAGAGCACTGGCTCAGCCGCTATGATCCGCCGTTTCCTAGGAACTGCTATTGTTTCAGATGTCCCCAACAAGATCTGCGCACAGGCTTTCTATTGACCCACAGACCTTGTCACTTGGCCTACAGATTTATCCTGTGAGTTGTGACCCACAGGGTCAAACTATTGAGAGCTCTTAACACTGTAGCCAACCTGGTAGCTGCCCAGGGCCATGCCAGATTTATTAAAGTATGAAACGCCAGTGTTGGTGGGAAGCCAAGAAACAGGAATTTCCATGCGCAGCTGGTAGAAGTGTGAACTGGCCCAGCCTTCCACGAGGCAATCTGGAAACTGTTATCATATTCCTTAAAAATGCACACGGCTTTGAGTCAACAATTCCACTCTTAAGAATTCATCTAGGGGATATAACCCGCAGCATGCAGAGATAGGAGCTGCAAGATGCTTGGCCTCATTCATAGTGAACAGTTGGAACACACCTGTATGTGCCTTCCCATGCAGGGGATGGTTACTAAAACAAACAGGAAAGTAAGGTATGCTCATTGCATTAAATGGATGGTTGGAGGATGATCATGACTATTAGCTATTTGAACCCTCCCCCTTCTCACCTTGAAAACAGCTGGAGAAGATGGGAGGGGCGTTTTAAAATGATGTTTGAAAGCAATGGAGAATTTATACAGTAATAAAGGTCTATAGGACTATGATTCAGCTTGAGAAAAAAAAAGCTCATGTTGAGTCCAGAATGTGGGGATGACCGTTCTGCTGAAGGCATCTGTACAGCTTGGAGGAGGTAGCCGAGAGGCTATAAACCTTGGTGGTCCTTTCAGGAGACTTACAAGGCCGAGGATCCAGAACCTGGATAGGTGAGCAGCTAAGAAATGGTACTATTGATGCTCATCCCACCTCCCCACCCCACACATGCCTCAGGCTGGACTGGGTTCTTAAAACCCTGTGCCTCTAACAGGAGGCTCTCTCCACTTTTACACAGTTCTGGACTCCCTGCCTACAGGATGGTGTTGCCTACAGTGGACTGGATCTTCCTATTTCAATTAAATTAATGAAGACAATTCCCCACAGGCCAACCTAACATAAACAATCCTCCACTAAGACTCTCTCCCCAAGTGATTCTAGCTTGTATCAAGTTTATAATTAAAGCTAACTATCATACAGCTGGATAGCCTATAAAGCCAGCACAGGCCCTACCTGCTATTCACAAAGAATGATCCAGCCCAAATGTTAATGGTGCCATATTGGGTGAACTCCAGCTTCAGTTCCCTTCTTAAATAGCTGCGTTCAACCAGATGGTCTATAACTCAGTGAGTGCTAAATGTACTCAAGCTTTCACAGCTTCCATTCTTGCTATGTTATTTACATATGCAAACAGATATGTTATGCAGTTTGGAAGACCACCTTTGAGTGGGGAAGGAACATGCCAAACTGTAAAGACATTCAACACATGTCAGGTTGAATGTTCTTACATTAATGACATGAGATGCACTTGATCTGAAAGAGATTTGTCTTCAGGTCTCATAGAAAGGGACAGTGGGGTGTGTCAGTGGGAGGGAATGAAAATCTTTGGGTTTCTGAGTTAAATGTGAAAAAACTAGGAGGCAGGATGAGGAACCTGAATGGCAGAATGATGGTTAGTGGAGCTGGCTGGTGGATTTCTTAGAGGAAGGGGTATGTTTATATGAGATCACAACTTATAGGGTGTGACAAGTTGGCAAGAGCCTCGAGGACAGTCATCAAGGTTGTTCTTAATTCTGAGCCAAGGGAAGACGTGGAGCATTATGAGTCCCCTGAGAAATACACAGAAGACGAACACCATATTGTCCGCTCTCCTCCCACCAAGATGCAGACATCGTTTCTTGCAAGAGCCTCTGTGTTCCCCCTGACTTGAAGACACAGTTAACCCTCTGCCTCCTAGAATCAGAGTTTGTTTTCTGTGATGGGGCCTAATCACTTAATCCTTTTCAAACGAAAGGAACATGTATGGGTAGCATGCATCATGACCATGGGACAGCTTGAGCCACTTAAGAGAAATTCTCTGTTCCAGATCATGTACAAAAACATCCTGAGCTTATCTAAAGTTTCAACATTCTCTGGAGAAGCAACAATCTGTAGTGTGTTCTCCACAGGGATTCCTGGGGCTGTCCAACTCCGATGCTTAAGTCAAATAATCATTTGGCTTAATTCTCTTATTGTTCCTTAAACTCTACTCTCACCCCCACTACGCTCTGACCAGTCCATGCTGTTCATTACGTTTTGGTGCCAAACCCTACAAGCGAACCCCTCAGCCTTCAGACCTTCCTTCTCTCACAAGTTCACCCCTGCGGCAACCACAGATGCAGTCTCGGTCTCTTCCTTTTGTGAGCGAGCTCAAGGAGTTTGAACTGAAAGTGGAGAATCAGCATTTTTTTTAAAAAAAGAAAGTAATTGGTCTTTTATGATATTTTGAATATGATAAATGGGTTTCAGCAAAACAAATGATCATGAGAAGAAAGAACATGGAGAGATGGAAAGAATTCACCCCTTGCTTAGAGCGAGGATGCTTAGATAATGAGTAGGAGGGGGTATGAGGTACAGAAGGGTGGAAGGGAAGGAGGGGACTAAGAGCCTCAAGTGATCTCCATAAACATCAGACAAGATGATTTATACTCAGTTGTTCTCAAAAATGACACTTCAATACCCTGAATTATAGCCCACTGCTGGAAAACAACATTTAGAAAGAAAAGGGCTGGGCTCCTAGACTGTCACAGACTGCATCCTCACACAGTGAGGCTGAACCATGTGCACTTGTGCTCTTAACACAGTAAACTCCTCCTTACATCTAATTTCTACTACTTGGGCACAGAGATAATGATGCCGGAAAAGAGGTGACTTCCAGAGGGGAATAAAAGAGCATGGGTGGGGATTGGTCTGGACATGAAGGAGAGAAGACTGTAAGCTATGAATGGGACAAAGCAGGAGTCTGGATGCCTGCCAGCACACCCATCCTGGGAAATTAAGACACAGGGCTAACACAATCCTTTTGATGTCTGATGTGTTAATCATTGTAACAAATGAGAGATTAATGTTTATGTTGCTGTTTCTGAGACAGTGTCTGGTGTAGCCCAGGCTGGCCTTGAACTTATCACGCACTGAGGGTGGTCCTACTGACTCCACTTTCTGAGTGCTGGGATTACAGGCACACAGCACAATGTCTGGTTTATAGGGTACTAGGAATTGAACCCAGGGCTTCAGGATGTTAGATAAATATTCTTCCCAACTCAGCCCTGCCCCTGAAGTTAGTGTTTCTCTACATGCAGTGTGACCCCATCTGTTTCAGTAAGCAGAAATTTCTTTACACAAGTAGGTTGGGACATCCCCATTTGTCATTAGAGGTCACCATCCTTTGGGTGTTTGCTGTAGCTGCTCCTGCTGAGCTGTGTGTGTCACTAAGATAACAACAGCTGTGTCCTTGTGGGTGTCATCTCATGGGCAATGCACAGACAGACCTGCACAGCTCTTCCAGGCTTAGTGGCCATTTCCCTCCTGCTAAGTTAGTCCTGCGTGATCAGTGGGAATAGCTAAATAGTTGCTGAGATCCAATGAGAAAGAAGGCAAGGAAGAGAGCTCTAATAGTGTGCAAGGGGCCATTTCTCAAGGAAGGCTGTTCTGGGCCATCAAAAGAGCCTTACAATAGAAGGCATTGTGCTTTGAGCACAACCTTGCTTTGCAAGGCCAGAGGACAAGGAAGAAAAGATGTGTTCGATGTTGGTGTCACTGCGAACCAGTGACCAAGAACAACCACGGTGGCTTGATTTCTCGATTGTGACAAAGAGTTTGCATTTCCTGACTGTGAGGCCACTGTCATGGTGACCTATCACACTGACCATTGTATGAACAGGCAACAATTCCAGGCTGAAAGCACTCTAAAATTCTCCCACCATAGTGATTAGAACAGACAGTAATCTATAAGTGAAAGGGCTATTTTCGAAGTTCAGAAGCCTTCCTCAGCCATACTTCCTCCAATGATGAAGCTGCCACGACATCATTTGTCTATTTTTCATGATGCATTAGACATGTTTATGAAAATACTCAGTTGCACATAGCAAATATGTGTTGAGCTTTCTAAGAAATTTCCAAATTGTTTCCCAAAGTGATGTTCCCACTTGGAACATAGAAGAATGATAGCTACAGTTACTTATGCTCATTAACATGGTACACCAAATCTAAAGTATCATCATCATCAATATTATTATTATTATTATTATTATTATAAGTGAAGCTATTCTCTAACATAAATCGCCACTAAGAGCCTGTCTAGTTTGTCCCTCCTTTTAGTTTCACAAATTTCATGAAAGTTTTATAAAACAAAAACCACTTGAGATTGAAGATTATTGTGAATAAAATTATGGCCAGGTTAACTGGCCTGTTTTCATTATGGATTACCCTTATTTTTTTCCAATCAAAGTTGTTATATTGAATCTGTTACAATTAATAGTGCTAGACATCTCATGGTGGTTTGAATAGGAATGGCCCCCATGGGCTCATGTATTTGAATTCTTGGTCATTAGACAGTGGCACTATTTGAGAGGGATTAGGAGATGTGGCTTTGTTGGGGTAGGTGTGGCCTTCTTGGAGGAAGTGTGTCACTGGGGTTGGGCTTCGAGGTTTCAGAAGCTCAAGCCAGGCCCAGTGGCTCTCTCTCTTCCTGCTGCTGCCTTTGGATCCAGATGTAGAACTCTCAGCTCTCCTGTCTGCCTGCATGCTGCCATACTCCCTGCAATGAAGATAATGGACTAAACCTCTGAAACTGTAAACCAGCACCAATTAAATGCTTTCATTTATAATAGTTGCCATGGTCATGATGCCTCTTCACAGCAATAGAAACCATAACTAAGACATAAGTGATCAGATCTTAAAGTTAGCATCTATCTTTCTACCTACCTATATATACACCCCCATATATATGTATGTATATATGCATATCTATCCATCCTTTCACTGTTTTCTATAGAAATTTCTTTAGCTGTTGACATATTTCACATGTATTTCAACTATATTTTGATATATAAAGTACATGTCTTATAAATCACACATAGGAAATTCGGTGTCTTAATTTCATTCCCAAATTTTTTGTTTTAAAGTAGTTCATGAAATTTCACTGAAGTGATTGGCAGATTTAGGACTCAGTCTACATTTTGCTTATTTTTTTTGTCTATTAGAACTTTATCCTTTCTTTGTTTCTTTCTTTCTTTAAAGACAGGATCTCACTGTATAGCCAGGCTGGACAAAAGCTCAAAGAGATCTGCCTGCTTCTTCCTTGAGTGCTAGGATTAAAGCCAAGACATTTCCTTTTTGTTTTTTTTTTAAAAAGCTATTATTCATCATACTTTTGTAATAGCTTCATATACATGCTTACACTATCCACTTGGTGCTTATATGAGAGATTAAAATAAGCATGGGAGACATTACAGTGCATCTTATGCTAGCATCTTTACTGCCTTCAACAAGCAACACAATTACAACAGTTTAACCGCCTTTTTCCTTCCTTCCCAGGGCTTATATATCTCATTTCCATATGTTGCAAACCTCTAAGCATCTTGTTATTGTTGTTTTAAAGCAAATCCCTAAGCATCTTGTTATTGTTGTTTTAATGTATCAATAGGATTGCATTTGCCAGCATACTGGCTTCCTCATGGTCTTCCTGTTGTCCTGTGTGTCCATCTGGAATCGCTTTTGTTCAACCTGGAAACATTCTTTTCATAGGAGAATCTATTGGAGAGGAAACTTAATTCCTTTATTTGATCACTAAATATCTTTATTTTTCCCCTTTATTTTAAAAGGTTTGTTCCTTTATCTTATGTTATGCGTGTCTGCTTGTGTGCGAGAGAGAAGTAGACAGGTACAGAAGCAGCAGTAAAGAGCACAGGCCATCCATGCCAGGACACCCTTGTACTGTCTTTCACTGTGAATCACCACTTAGGGTGGTACTGTCATTGCCAGTGGGAAGAGGGAAGTATCTTCCTCAGAGATAAAAGGAGAAAATCTATAATACAGAGTAGCATATACTAGGAAAACTATTAGTACCATCTCACATTTGATGTAACTGGGACAAGATATGAAAATGTGCATCCTGAGGGGGATGATAGAGAGTTTCTGAGCATCAACTTTGTAAGGTGATGTCATGGACACAGCAAAGGAGAAAATGGGAGGGGGGTTAGGGATAATAGTCTTCATTAGTGGTCAAAGGAAGCCCCAGGATGCTTCCTCTGAGCTTGGTACTTAGTGATCCTTGAGTACCGAGTCCCCTTGGACACTCTCTCAAAGGGTCCTGAGCCCTCATCACACATACCACATTTGTACTAAAAATACTGTTTCTCTGAAATTCAAATTTCTCCGGACATCTTGTATTTTCCAAGAAAATTTGTGTTCTATCCATGTTTTCCAAATACATTCAGAAGTGTAACTGAGGCTGAGATGGAAAAAGAACATACTTGAGAAGAGACAATTGCTTCTTGTAAATACATACTCTAAGAATAGTAAGTGTACATGCATGTATGCGTGTGTGTGTGTGTGTGTGTGCGCGCGCGCGCGTGCGCACGCGTGCGTGCGCAGGTGCACATACTTGTGTACATGTGGAGGAAGGAAGCCTGTATCACACCAGCTTTAGTAGGGTGGGCTCTAAGGAAGACTGGGGAATGAAGAACACATGTCTCCCTCCTCTTGGGATGGAAAGTTCTTTTGAGAAAGCAGACATTTAACCAGGATACAGACAGGCTAAAGAAAGGTAAGGCAGAGTGTGGGAGATCAAAGAAAGAGCAATCAGAGCCATGTACTGGGAACTGAGTAGCCATCTGCTTCAGTGAGACAGTGGGGAAGGGAAGGAAGGGTCCGGGCCAAGATTTGAAGGGTCTTTTCCATCATGTGATGAATGGGGTGATGATAAACAGGCTCATAGGCAAGGTTAGAAACTGATTCATTTGGGGGACAGACTCCAGGGCTCTTCTGGACCAAAGACAAAGTATGAGGTGAGAATCAGAAGAGGAGAGGAGAGGAGACCACCAACTTTGTGGAAGCGTCTTAGGATTGTGGTTGAAAGGCAGAGGGAGAATACAGAGAGAATGAGGGAACAGAATATAAAGAATGTGGGGAGAAAAGTTGGTGTAGTTCCTGGAAAAGAGACATGTTGCCCAGGAGAGGGCAAGCAGCAAGCACTGGGGTTCGTGGGGGCAGGACATAGCTTGAGGTGGATCCAAAGGGGGTTCCAAGCAGAGGGAGTAGAGTAGGGTAAGCCTTAGGGCTACAGGACACCCCCAGCTGCTGAGTAAAACACCACCTCATGAGGCTCTGGGTTCCCGAACTGTTTCTCATTGGGACACATTTTGGGGACCATGATCCATTCATAAATAAGATATGACTGAGTCAACTGGGAGAGACATAATGGGCATTTTCAAGGAAAAAAAGTTTTCTAATCACCCATTCTACTTCCAATGATGCTCTTTTCAAACCTCCTCAAAAATATAGTTCCTAAATGTCATGTGCCTACTCTTAAACCTTCAGTGGCCTTCATTTGCCTTCTATATGGAATTCCAACTCCACAGCATGGTAACCAAGATCATGCTTCATTTGAAAATGCCTCACTCACTTGGAACTCAAATGCTGAGAGTATCTGATCTATAGTAGGAATAACAATTACTTAGAAAAATCAACAGAGTGCTGGAGAGGTAGCTCAGTGGTAGAGTGCTACCTTGGAAGCACTAGCAACTGAGTTTGAGCCCCAGAACCCATGTAAAAACAAATGTCAAGTATGGTGGCACACATACAGTCACAATGCTGGGGAGACAGAGACAGCACAATCCCTGCGGCTCACTGGCCAGCCACCCTACCCCTGCTGGCAAGCTCCAAGCCAGAGAGAGACCCTGTTTCTACAATAACACAGTTACAACATAAAATGTTGCTCATGACCGAGAAATGACACCTGAACTTATTCTCTGGCTTCTACATGAAAACACACACACACACACACACACACACACACACACACACACGAATACTCACCTGAATACACTTACATATACCCCCATACACATGAACACACACATAGACAACACAAAAATAAAAATAATGAACAAGCAGAGAGCTTGTCATTCAAGCACAGTTCACAGAGCCTGCTATTACCCTCACTGGCTGAGGAGGGGAGAGCAGGCCTCTGTGGCTGCCTCTGGCTGCAGAGAAATGGGGATGTATAATTGAATGTCCTTCTCATTCGAACCAGAAACAGAGAGCAGGGAAGTGCTGAGGCCCTGCTCCAGTCTTAGCCGCTTCAAATAAAACAGCTAAATTAATTTGTTGTCATAGCTCTAGGAATTTCTTGCAAGGAGTTGCCTCTGAGGTTAATGAGCATAATAGGCCAATTCCATGTGAGCTGACATTTGGGGAATTTGAAAATAGGGGCCTTTGTAATGGGTAAGGTTTCCCTGAAAAAAATAATAATGTATACGTGTTGTCTTAAGGCATGTGGACTTAACTAAAGGCATGCATTTTTACCACTTCTGGACGTTTATTTTATAGGAAGACATCTTTAAAGTTTCTCCAACTCATTTCCTGTCCTGCCAGCTTTGTCTGCCAGCCCTTTCCTCATCATGCCTGCTAGGGCCAAAGGCTTGCCTCTGGTTCCCGTCTATCACTAGCATTTGACATTTCCTCTGTGTCTGCGGGATTCCTTCCTGTTCATCCCAACAGTCAGCTGCTCTTAACCCCATCTGGGCAACTGACAGATGTGCCATGAAAAGCAAAATATGCTATGAATTTGGTTCTGGAAACTCCAGGGTGTCCAGAGTGTGTACCCAATCCAAGTATTTCCCCTTAGAAGCTTCCAGACTGAACCAGACTAGGCTCAGCACCTGCCAATGAAACAGCGGGCTAAAAACACAACCTCTAGGACTCCATGAAGGCAGACCTCAAAACACTGCCCCTCTCTCCTCCTTTAAGACTATGAGTAAGGCTAGGGGTCTAGAGAACCAAGGTTCCTAACTTCTCAAGCAGCTAAGCTGTGAAGACAACAGCATGGGCAGGCACTATCTGTGCTCCTGTGCATGAAGACATACATACTGGTAGGCGGGGCCTGGTGGACTGCAGTTCCCAAAGAGCTGATGCATTCACACCCAGTCTACTTACAGCCCTCAAGGCGTCAAAGAACACTAAAGCCAGCCATTGACCTGGCAAGCAAACACATCCTATCAGCTGAATCTGCAGACTCCCAAATGATGGACCCCAGCAGTCTTGTTTTGAACTACAAAGGAAGGTGCTGGATTTTAAAGGAGTTATGACAGCATTATCTTCCCAGGATGGCCTTTAGTTCTTTCATATTTTTTGCACTGTGGGAGGAGGCTGCTAGTCTCAGAGTTCCTGTCTGAGCAAGCAGCACAGAAGTTCTGAAATGCCAATTAAATGAACATACTGGAAGAACTCTGGGAAAAAACACTGGATCATCTTCAATTGGCATGTTTTCTCTTTAAAAGTTTTTATAACAGAACTCCACTGACTGGAACCTGGTTGCTAGGCAGGGGCAACCCCCCCCCAAAAAGCTGAGCTGTTTTTTTACCATTTGACTCTGGAGTTCAAATGCTTCCTCCACCATACCCTGAATTGTATGACATTCAATTTGCATGGTTGTCCAAGGACATGCCTGAGGAGGTGTTATTAACCATGTCCATGGTTGTCCATGGACATGCCTGAGGAGGTGTTATTAACCATGTCCATGGTTGTCCATGGACATGCCTGAGGAGGTGTTATTGGGTGAAAAACATAAAGAAACTCTTACAGGTCTCATCTTCCAAACACATTTGTCTGATGACAGACACAGGCATTTAAAGAATCAAATGGCTTATCATTGGCGTGGTTTATCATTGGGACTTTATTGGTGGGGGTTGAGGATGGGAGGGTAGATATTGAGTAGTTCTCCAGGGAGAAAACTTGAATTTTGGTTTGTCATTGGGACCATATGTGGGGAGTAGATGCGGAGTAGTTCTCTCAGGGAGAAAACCTGTTAGGTAAGGTCAAGGAACTGAGCCAGGAATTGTTCCCATGGAGACAAGTAATCCTCACCGCCATGACCCACAACCCTGGCCTCCTTAGCTCTGGTTCTCACTGGCTCTGTTTTGAGTTCATGACCAAACCTTTAAATTATGTGCTGGGGAAATTAGTGGGTCAAGCAAAAGGAAGACCCTGAGAGGCTCTGCTGAGGGGAAATGATGAGAAATTGATTATGCCAGCTCAATAAAGTCTTCCTGCGTGCCTCTTTTAGAAAAAGGTCAAATTAATTTCAAGTAATTAGCAGAAAGGCAGTGCTGAGGCCCAGGTCAGCGCGAGGAATGCCAAGTGCCAGAACCAGGTCAAATGCTGAGAACCGGAAGTTAACTTTGATAAACAGCTTGTTCAGGAGAAAAACTTAATGGTTGTGTTTGGGTCTCAAGAACTGATGGCTAGAAACAGACCTCTACAGGTACAGCAAAACAAAACCAGACGCTCCCACACCATTTCTACAAGTGGTATGCCTCAGCCGTGAACCAGCATTTGGGATTCGCTATTTTAAAATCTGCAAAGAACATATATGTATGTACACACACACACACACACACACACACACACACACACACACACGACTATATGTCACTAGGACACAGGAACCAATTAAAGGAAATTTCAATGGTCAAAGCAGTATCAATTTGAACAACAAGATAAGCCAGAGCACACTGTATCACAATCTGAAGTACAAGATAAATATCTATGAAATCCATATTGTCATAAACAAATGGTCAAATACAGAGAAAAATAGGGAAAATCAAAAAATCTCAGAAGCATAAAATGTTAAGGCTATGTAAGTACCTACTTGTCCCTCAAGGAAAGGCAGCAGCATCCCTCCCCCTCTTTAGAAGCAGGTGTGTCGTGATTTAATAGTACTGGGTAACGGGGAAAAGAAAGGATTTGATAGCGAGGAAGGCTGAAGAGACAATGGTCAACACCGCTAGCACTGTGTCATTCTGGAGTGTGGCCCTGATATGATGTAGGGAGAGTGAGACTTTCCCTCCATGTTCTTCCCTGCAAAGCCCTGTCCCACCCAGAGAAAAGCATCGGACAATCCCAGTTGAGGCACAGTCTAGACTACAAATCCTCTGACATGCTAGAGACTCTCAAGGTCATCCCAAACAAGCAAAGGCATGAAATGTCCACCAACAAGGGAAGTCTTGGGGAAATGCGGCTAATGGAAGGATCCAGAATAGGATTCTTGGAGGAAATAATATCAGGGGGGAGCTAAGGAAGGCTGAATAAGGTTGGAGTCGGTCAAGAAAGATCTATTGATGTGGTTTAATAACTGTTCTAAGTGCAGTAATATCAGATGTTAACAATAAGGGACTGGGCACGAGACATACAGAAACTGTGTAATTTATCTGCATCTTTGGTAAATCTAAAACTGTCCTGATACGAACACTTAACATTCATAAATCTATCAAGAAGAATCATTGGGTGCACTGTGCCATGATCAACTTCTTACTGCCCCAAATTTCCAATGAGCAGGTTCTGTAAATACGTGTCATCTTGGGAAAGATGCATTTCTTTTTACATGTGGAATCCAAGGTGCATGCTCAATGGGCCTGAAGACTGCCTCCAAAAGGCAAAACTTCAGGTAGTGATGGAAACTCTTAGATATTTCAATACGTGTGGCCCTAAAAATCTCTATACAACCCAGAAAATTCTAACTTCTTTGTAGTCATTTTCCCTTGTTAGAGCGGGATACATTTTTAATTTTAAATAATTTAGTTTTTCTCTTTATTCAGACAATCATGACAATGCAGTAGAAAGCATGTAGATAATACCACCAAGAACTCATGATAGATGTTCATGGGGACATTATCAAAAAGTCAGGGCATCAGCAGCCCATGAAATCAATGTAAAACAAAGTCTTTGCATGTGGGCCTTGTGGTTTGGACAAATAATGTCCCCCACAAGCTCAGGTGTTTGAACGCTTGGTCTACAGATGGTGGTGCTATTTGAGGATGTTAGGGAAACTTTACGAGGCAGAGTCTTGCTGGAGCAGAACATCCTTGGGGGTGTGTTTTGAGGATTTATAGCCTCACTGCAATTTTAGTTCTCTCTGTTTTCTCTGTGTGGTTGAGGATGTCATCTCTCAGTGTCCTGCTCCTACTGTTACGCCTCCTTTCACTGGAATCAAAGCCAAAATAAACTCTTCCCATCAGTCACTTTTGGTCATGGCGTTTTGTCAGAGTGACAAAAAGTAACGAATCCATGAGTCTTCTACCCTGACACGAGTTGTGGTCACTCAATGGTCCTATGTGCTGGGTTTTATTCTTCCTGGTACCGGAGACCAAATTGCAGAGCCTCAGACATTTTAGGCCAGCTCTAGTCCCAATCTAGCCATTGCTTTTAACACGACTTGACAGACTTTCCTGTGGACATTCTTGTGGTAGATTTGAAAACGTGTCTCACTTTTAAAAGGAAGACTAGAGCACTTGCCAAAAAGTGACCTTGAAATTTTGGTCGCCCCCAAACACCTATGTTGCCCTTACAACCAAGCAACTGTGAAGAATCACCCTCACTGGTTGTGTGTTGTGACTTTGGAGAACACAGGTGATGGACCCTCCTCCTTCATGTGATGTGAAATTAGAGTGACATGGATGTGCCTCACATCACTTTTGGGGAAATAAGCTCTTCAGCCGAAAGTAGAATTTTAGAGTCTCCCCCGCCCCCCGGTCCTTTTTAGAATTTTCATGTTCTTTTAAGTGACCTCAGTCTCTCTCCCAATAAAAGCTTCCAGGCTGAGGAAGGATGTAGACACACACACTCTCATTGATTGTTACAAACATATCACATCAACAAAAATGTGAATGGCAACGGGAAACTGAGCCTGGGCTTCACAGGAATGCTTTGTGCTACTACTGCCACGTCTCCGTAATTCTCAGCCCATTCTAAGAGAAGTTAGCCTTGAAAAATCACGTGCCATCGAGTATTTATTCCAGCTTGTCCCAGTCCATGATAGGTTCTGCTTCTGCAGAGCAGAAGAGGCCACACTTGTCCTTGTATCTCAGATCCCACGGTGAAAGGAGAAAACCAATTTTCCAAAGTTGTCCTCAGACCTTCATACTTATGTCCCGCCCGCTGATAATAATAACAATGACAGTAATAATAAATATTAAGCATGAGAACAACCAAGAAAGAATGGGCTTTTGAGATCCAAAAGAAGGCTTTTACAGGAGAGTAAGTCAGGGTTGAGACAAGCAGGGAGGAGGGAGGCATGCACCGGCTGTTGAGGCCACATAAGGCTTTGGAAAGGTGCTTCTGATGAAGTAGGGCAGTGGTGGC
>CABHPH010160148.1:36665-55182 GCA_902168325.1 Peromyscus nudipes | reverse complement strand
AAGAAAGAAAGAAAGAAAGAAAGAAAGAAAGAAAGAAAGAAAGACTGACTCAGTTTTCTGGGCTTGGAAAGTGGTAAGTGCATCTGTTGGAGCAGAATCTGCCTCCACCATTGTAATGAGTCGTAGCTTGATATTTGAGACCTACCATCTGCTAAGGAAGCTCTGGGCTCCCCTTCTAATCCTTTGGCCTCTTATTTTTCATTTCACGTACAATTTCCATAATTTCCTTGTGATGTGAGAAAGCTGGAAATTGGACATTTCCTGGAGCATTCAAAGGCTGAGTTCCACCGAGACCATCTCACGCTCAATCAATGTGACATGTCTTCCCTGGTTCTCAGCTTGACTTTTCCAAGACATGAAATTGGAGATGGGTCCCCAAAGACACTTTAAACTCCCAGTATTACTTTACATTTGCACAGTAATGGCCCAGCCCCAGAGTCCTTTGAAAGCCATTGTTCTATCTCATTCTTCCAATGCTCCCAAGAGGAGGGAGAGTGATGAGATAATGCCATGTCATAGGCAATGCCAACCAGCTCACCAACAGAAGGCTGGATGGTCCCTAACTCCAGTGAGGCCATGTCCTTTCCTCCCCCTCCACTCTTTCAAATCATCATCAGCAGTGACAGCTCATGACAAGAAAGATGGGGACACGGAGGGTGTCCCCAACTGCACCTCTGTCTTAGTCACTGGTCTCATTGACCAACACTTCAGCACTACATATAGTCTCAATGTGTCTTCCAAACTTCTAAAACTTATATTCTCATTAACATCCTCCAAAGGAGCCAGGTGACAATAGCGAATGCCTTTAATCCCAGCACTCAGGAGGCAGAGCCAGGCAGATCTCTGTGAGTTCGAGGTCAGCCTGGTTTACAGAGTGAGATCCAGAACAGGCACCAAAACAACACAGAGAAACCCTATCTGGAAAAACAAAACAAAACAAAACAAAACAAAACAAAACAAAAATCCTCCAAAGGCATTTAAAATGTATTCTTCTATATTGTTATAAATGTTTGGTTCTTTGGTTGAAGATCCCTCATTACCTTCTCTTGTAATGGTTCTCAATCTTCCTAATGCTTCGACCTTTTAATACAGTCCTCATGCTGTGGTGAGCCCAACCATAAAATTATTTTGTTGCTACTTCATAACTATAATTTTGCTATTGTTATAAATTGTAATGTAAATATCTAATATGCAATATATCTGATATGTAACCACTGTGAAAAGGTAGTTCGACCATCAAAGGGGTCATCACCCCCCATAAGTTGAGAACCACTGTTCTGTCTCCTTCCCTTTCACACCGAATCTCTTCTTCCTTCCAAGTCTTCCTACTTTTATGCCCCTTTTTGTGTGTGATCCACTACTCTTAATTAGAGGTGCCTGCATGAGCATGGACGGGGGTGCTATTTGCTTAAGTGGGGGCAATGTACCACTGGCTACACCACTGAGGAATACAAGGGCAATATTCAAAAGGAACATACCTGGGACCTAAGGTAAAAGGGAAAGATCACTGACAATACACTTCCAGGCAGTTCTAATACACATGCAAACTGAGAGCCAGCGAACATGGCAGATTCATGATGTGGGGAAACCTATCAAACAGGGACCCTTCTTCCTTGAGGATGTCCATGGTGACAGCTCCTCCTCCTATGTAGCCAGAGCCCAGACACAGGGAGTCTCTGGAAGATACCCTGCTACTCTCTGACAGTTCTCCCCAGTCTGACCAGTTCTCACCACTTCTCTCTCTTTTCCTTGATGATGCTCCAACTTCCTCACCACTGGTGACCCAAGTGTGAGATGGTGTATGCCCAGCATGCACAGTGTGCTGGTTATAAATTCAGCTTCTTCCTTTTCCTTGACTATCAACTGTTCACACCCTAGCTCTGTGGAACTCAATGGAAAAGGTAGAAATCTTCTTCACCTTATAAAAGCCTTTCCTGGCATTTCTATCACAATTTCCCCATGGATCCCTAGAAAAGAGTGCAGTTTTCTTCTGAGTGACAACATGATTTTTTTTTTTTATATTTACATGTCCCTCACTGGAATGTAAAGTGCAGGGGGCAAAGGCTTGCTGCCTCCTTTGTTGACCATGTGTCCAATGTCCAGGGCATGAGGTGTACTTTTAAAAACCAGCCAAGTCAAAGAAAGTGGGGGCAAGGAAAGTGGAAACCTATTTCTGAAATACAATGGGCATATTTAGGCTTTACAAATACTTTACCGGGAGAAGACGATGTGGAGTCACTGTGTTGATATAGTTTCGAGGTTAGATCTTGCCTGCTACTGATAAAAGGGGCAAACACGCAATTGCAGACACTAACCAGATCAAATAGATGTGTCCATTGCATGGAAAATTCCAAGGGTACCACATAAATAGACCATCTACGTGTACTTCATTCATGGAAAGTTTTGCCAGTTACCCACGTGAACATGTGCTGCAATTATGGTCACATAATGCTAATGTCGCCATTGTGTGTTGAGATGGGGCAGGGCCTGTGGCATCAAAACACTAAGCAAGCTGGCAGTCACCAAAACATCTTTGTTCCTATGCTCTTAAATACTGCCAGTACTATGGAGTCACTTGAATGCAATCTACTTTAGCCCATCTCCCTTATGGTTCCACTTCTGGAGTGGGATCCCACAGGAGTTAGGAACTGGTCCAAACAGTAATGGTGCATCCTCGCTTTCTGGTGGTACAGACTATCTCATAACACAGAAGCTTGGTCAGCAGTGATGTACCACTTTCTCCTCATATACGCCTCACAGCACCTGCCAGATGGTCAATGGACAGGAAAGATGAAGCCAAGGACAGAAGCCAGAGCAAAACAGAACTGGCTGACACTAGTGGTGAGCCATCAACTCAGGGGCTTGTTGCACTAGGTCCCCCGTGCAGTGCTGCCACTTAAAACACAGGATACCCAGGCAGACCTGCACTTCTGTTGAACCACATTGGGACATGAAGACCTTTTTAGGACAAATATGTCCCAAACATTATATAGAATTTATTTATACTAAAAAAAAAAAAAAACAAACAAACCAAAAAACAACAACAGTGAAGACTGTTGATCTAAAATTCAATGGAAACACTGATTCTGGCAAATCTACCCCCAGGGAAACTCTCTATTGTGTTCTCTATCATCCAGAAACCTATCGTATGTGTATGCACATGTGTGTGTGCCTGTGTGTGTGTGTATGTCTTGTGTGTGCACCTATGTATGTGCCTCTCTGTGTGTGTATGTGCACGTGTGTAGAGGTAAAAAGACAACTTGAAAGAATTGGTTCTATCTTTCCACCATGTGGGTCCTGCAGATTGAGCTCAGATCACCAAACTTGGCAGCAAGCACCTTTTCCCACTGAGCCATCTCGCCAACCCAGAGCCTATATCTATTTTAGTATACATATATTCTTTGTTAAGTAGTATATTTCTTTTTCTGCATCCATCATATCCTAATATGACTGATAAATAGCATGATGGGAGTTTCTTTACTATCAAGTTTTTCTCCTAGGAAACAGCATCAGTACCGCCATGCTTCCTTGTCCTCCAACATACACAATTTGGGATCACCTCTTTAAAACAGATTGTTCCCCCTGATTCGGATTGGGCATTTGGCTCCTTAGGCCAAACCACTAACCTCTCCTAAAACAGTTTCAAATGCAGGCTCTCCAGGAGATAAATGGAGGATATAAATCATCCCATCTGTCCCCACACAGAGGGGCCCGGTGACCATTCTGGAAAGCTACATGGGATTTCTACAGTCTTTTAAAAAATCTGTTTTCTATCATGAAAAAATGATCTAAAAATACTTGCACAGAACACCAGGACAAAGCCATCAGAGTGATCTCTCCAAAGGACTCAGGTTTCTATGGATTTCATCATCTTCTGTCACTATGTATTCTGAAATTTTAAAAAGTCATGTCTGCTTGGCAGATGAAATGCACCAAAGTATTAATTGGCAAAATTCCAATTATCTATGGTAAATCACAGAAGGTGCAAATCAAACATGTCAAAAGTAAACACGGTTTAGAGTGTATTGAGACTCAGGGTGAATTTTTAAGTTGTATGAAAGCATTTCTATTAACAATCAATTGGGGGAAAGTGTTTATTAGATCAACAAGAATAAAAAAATAGTTGTCATTCAAATAAACTGAATGCAGAAATTATGTGTCTGGTAATGCAGTCTTTGGTGTTTGATAGGAATATTATTTTTCAGGCTTTGGAATTGAACCCAGGGCTTCATGCAGGCTAGATAAATGCCCCACTACTAAGCTACATTCTCAGCACCCCTCAGGTAATTTTTTAAATATTACTATTGTATGAATGTACTGTTGTATGCATATGGATGTTTCCTTGGGTGTATGTACGTACACCATTTGCATGACTGGTGTCCACGGAGGCCAGAAGAACATGCCAGACCCACACAACTGGAGTCATGGATGATTGTGAGCCGCCTAATATGAATGCTAGGAACTGAAACCAGATACTCTGTGAGAGCATCAGAGGTTCTTCACTAACGAGCCATCTCCCCACCGCATCCTCAAATCAATGTCTGTAGACGCTAACATTGCTGAGTCTCTATTTGAGCTGGACCACCAGAGCTGGACTCAGTTTATCTTCTGTAAGATGGAGCTCTCATTTCAAAGGAACAAAGTTTGCACTCAACGCGTCAAGACAAAACATGAGCAGACTACCGGTTTGGTCAACACGGTTTTGAAACTTCTGCCGTCTTAAAGCTGAGGGTGAACAGGAACAAACAAACAAACAAACAAACAAACAAACAAACAAACACAGACGACAGCTGACCTTTGCCGGGAAGCTCTGTCCTGGGATCCCAGGGTCCTTGCTCAGAATGGAGGCTCTGGCCACTTCATAAGCTCCTCTCTGGTCCCATAAATTCACCCCTGAATCAAAAGAGAAGCAGCTGGGTTTTCATTCTGGTTGAGGAATTTGGCATCAGAAGCTTATAACAAAAATGACGCAGTGAAAAGACGTGGAAGTTGAGCGAGTCCAGGGAAACGCTAGAATCCATCAACTCATCGCAAGCATTAAAAATGAATGAATTCTGTCAATCGCAACATTCAAATATTGTACCTTAAAGATGACAAACTGAATTTTTTCCCTTTCAGTTGGGTAATCTATGTTGGATTATTAGTTCAGGCAAAGTATGTAATTCAGTCCTTCAGTTAGCCACTGAAGCGCGTATGCAGTGACTTTTTAAAATGATAAATTAGTGCTCTACTTAAGATCAGCTCGGTATTAAACGTCCCAAGGCTTTAGCTGTATTAAGACTAAAGTCATTTACTTAAGTCTCAGTGAATCTGTTAGACACAAGGCCAAGTCCCTTCTGGACACTTAGGAAGTCTAATTTTATATGCTTTGGTAAGTGATTCTATAGATAAAATTAATTTTCCAGTTCAGACTAACTAGACTGATTTGTTTTCATTTTTTTTTCAATAAAGTCATTCAAAAAGCTATCCTACGCCCTTGTTTCTTCGGGTCTTGTCTGTGGAGCCTGACAGGCCACAGGTTCAATTCGGCCCCATTTCCATAAGCAAACCCAATGGAAAGAATAACATTTTTTCTCTTCTGGAGGGTGTATCGTTTTCATAACCAGCATGGTGATTTCTCTGGACTTGTTCGCCTATGAGGTCACACCCTTGCTATTCGGTGGGCCCACAGCATGGGCCTGGAGGTGAGGGATGGGACCAGATTCCCCCACGTGTTATTCCCATTTCTTCAGCCAGAATCCATGATTTGCAGACCTGAGTCATAATAGCACAGTTTCAAGTTACTAAAGACTTCATATTTATGGGGCACAAACGGTATTGAAATTTTAATCCTAGACATTTTACAATTCCCTTAATACTTCTAAATCCACACCGTTTTATCATTCTCGATGTGGAAGTCTGCAGTTATAGTCAGGTTACAAAAGGATTACTACTGGAACATTAACTGTCTCGTGTAGCCTTTCCAGAACATTCTCAAAAGCTGGTCTCAAGCATTCTAAACGCCTGGTTGTTGAGCAACAAGGGGTAAAAAGTCATGAACATGGCCAGAGGCAGAGGAATGAACTGGGTCCCTCAGCCATGTTGGGAAAGGGAGAAAAGAATCATGGGCACAGGTCAGGTAAGGAGGAGAGGAGGGCAAAGGCAATTGTGATGATGAATATTCATTACTTCTAGCCAGAGATAGTTTAATCACCTATGAGTGAAGCTTCTGGGCATATCTGAGAGAGTTTATAATTGGGTTAACTGACGTGGGACGACCCTAAAGTCGGTGGCACCTTCCTATAGCTGGAGTTCCAGATTCGGTAAAAAAGAGGAAGTAAGCTGAGCACCAACATTCAACTTCTGCTTCCTCCCTGTGGATGCAATGTGACCAGCAGCCTCAGACTCCCGCCACTACAACTTCCTTCCCTTGAACGTGAGCTCAAATACGCACTTCCTTCCTTCAGTCGCATTTGCTTAAGTGTGTGGCCACAGCAAGGAAAGTAACCAGTACAGTGTTCAGATGACACAGATCCTCAGAGGAATCTGAGGATGCTAGATAACATCTGGACACACCAGGGGAGCACTAGCTAGAGAGAAAGGAATGGACTGTTCACCTTGCTGCAGTGGGTCATGCTGACAGCCTGGAGCCCCATGTCTTCATCTGGCAGCCTCCAGAGGGCTCCCAGGTTGGGTGGGCATCCAGGGTTTTGCCACCATGGGTTCCTGGTCCCATTGTTGCCCTACTTCTTTTCTTACTCACTCACGGAATAAGTTCTGCTTTGGGCTTGCTTGTGGGTGCTCTAGACTTGATGCTTCCATTCAGAAAGCCCATTCTGTCTAGTCAGGTCAGCGCCTCCTATTGTCACCTGAGGCTAGTGTTTTCTATCTGCACCATGGGAGATATACTCCACCCCAGAAGACTCAGCAGTGTCAAACCTGTGTCTAACATATGGACACAGAGGGAACTGCTCTATGATGGAAAGCCTTGGCACAGAGACAACAGAAAGAACACGAGCTGAGCATCCTTAATCTGAAAACCCAAACTCTGAAACCACCCCCAATACAAACATTCTTGAACTTGAAATGCTACCATCATTGTAAAATTCTATGCCTGGCTCCTTGCGATGGTCACAGTCACAATGCAGGCACTCTACTAGTGAATGTGATAAAATATATGCAGAAGTGTGTTTAAATAGTATGTGGAACATAAATGGGCATTGGGAGATGGTTCAGCCCATAAAATGCCTGCCATGCAAGAGTGAGGATCTAAATTCAGATCCCTATGAAAGCAAGGTATGGCGGTGTGCATCTATGACCCCAGCATTAGGTGTGTGAGACAGGCAGACACATATGGATCTCTGGAGCTCACTGGCCAGCCAGTCTAGCCAATTCATGAGTATTCAGCAAGAGAATAATAGTGTCTTAACAACAACAATAATAATAAAATTAATAATGTGTAAATAAACAGAGGAAGAGACCCAATGTTGACCTCTGGCCTCTATTCACACATGCACATAGAAATATATACATAGTACAAAGTTGTTTTATAGAAATATAAGTGAATTTTTGTGTTTTTACACGAGTCCCATTTCCAAAGTATCTAGTTATGCATATGCATACAATATTCTAGAATCTAGACAAAAGTTTCTGAAATAACTTCCAGTCAGTCCCAAGCAAGCAACCAGAAGAGGCACTGAGCCTGTAAGACTGGTTCAGAGAGCATCAAATGTGCAATGAAAGAAGACTGAGGGAGGAGGCTCTGCATCCCCCATCCTCTGCGTCATTCTTGAACCTCTCCTGCAGATTCAACATTGCCTCAAGAAAAGGACAACAGCACAGAAAACAGTGAGAGGAGAGTGGCTGGAGGTGAGACCCTTGAGGGAGAAATCGAGAGAAAACTTTTGGAATACTGTTGGCTTTGTGGAGTGCATGAGCTAAGACCTGCAGATGGGAACTCTCCAGACCAGTGGAACCCCAGGAAGGATGGGAACTCTCCAGACCCAGTAGAACCCCAGGAAGGATGATCACATTGGCCAAGAAGAGTGTTATCGTCTCTCTTTGACAAGTGTGGCCAGCCTGGAGGATGATCACACCAAGAGCAGCTCAGCCACAGCTCATCCCGAAGGCATTGCTCTCAGGACTTCACTGACACTTGGGTGCTTTGCCTGGGACTTATGAGACGCACACATCAAAGTGGGTTCTGATCCAGTGGGGCAGCTCCTACAAATTCATACCACAGTGCGCAAAGTACTTATGAGAGAGCTTGTAGGGTACTTGAATTGGGTAAAGGCCGTTTGAACATACCAGCAGTTGTGAACTACCAGCACCACTGAAAATCATGCCAAGTGGCCACTGTGGTGTTCTTTGAAGTCAGGAACTACTGTTATGAAGGTGGGCACAGGCATCTTAGCATCCCTGCCACATAAACGCACCGGTTGAATTATAGGCTACCCCTGTCAGCTTTGAGTAAAACTAGCAATAAAAAAAAAAAGTCAATTTGTTAAACTGGCTGAGAGTAAAACCAGTTGTCCTAGGGCCTGATACTGGGCATAGGAAGAGGTCTAACACCAGTATCACCTGTTCCCCACCACCCAACCCCAGCCAGAGGAAGAAGGAATGTTTCTGCATACATTCCAGCCTCAATAGAAAAATGCCTAGAAGACTTTCCCCGCAGACTTCCAATGCTGGAGGCAAGGTCTTTGCATGTTCTACAGCCCACTTGAGTTACTGTCTTAGACAGAAGGAGATGGTGCATGGTCCCCTAATCAAGCCATTACCATTTGCTCTCCCAGGAAAGATGCCTTGACTTTGGGAGCATAAGGAAGGCCTGTGGGTGGGGAACTTGGGTTTGATCATGCTGAGGCCCAAGAAACCCGATGCAAAGAACCTTCTCAATCTTCAGGGTCAGTTCCTCTGCATTCAGAGTATGACAGATACTTGATGTCCTGTAACCCAAATGTGCCAAGCATTAGACACTGTCCCCTTTCACCTACATTTTTCCAGACTCCAAATCCAAAGTAAGGCTCTCTTTTGGCTCCAGAGTTCTCCACAAAAAGACTTTATTTCTAGATATTCCTAGGAGAATCTGAAGGCAGACTGGGCCAATGCTTGTGAGACATTTTTGCAAGGCTCCAGAGAAGTTGCATAACTGCACTATTTGCTGAGCACAGTGTTTATTATCTGTGTACAGGAATAATGGAGCCATCTCTGGGCTTTTTAATTGATTGCACAATATCCCCTCCATGGGATCTGTGGTCAGGAGGCTGTTTCTTATGAGCTTTGCTTATGTATTTATGCACTAGTATTTCTTTTAGATGATACAAATAAAATTTTTATTTGTGCAGCATGGGTAGACAGGATGAATTACACACAGCTGTGAGATATCAGGATGTATTTTATGCAGCTATCTTGTTGACAAACCATAAAAGGAGGTCTTGAATGATGCATACATTCAGAAAATATGACCTTATAAAATGCACAGTTTGTATACAGTTTGTTTTTCATAATCTGTATTTGGGCATCGACAAAACTCACTGTTATCTAAAGAAGAAATGTGAGCAGCTCACACTGGGGAGAAGCTTCCAGCTTGCTCCTGGGCAAACCTGACATGCCATTTGCTGTGTGGACAAAGAGTCTGTATACCAGCCTCATCAAGGAAAAAAGTACAGTAGATACTTTGATTTCTAATACAAATTATCTTCTTCAAGAATGAACTCTCATCTTGTGTGTGTGTGTGTGTGTGTGTGTGTGTGTGTGTGTGTATGTGTGTGTGTACTCTGCTTGTCCCTCAATCAGTGACTACCATTTTCAGACCTGATTAAGGGCAGTCAAGAAAGACGTTATAGACCCATTTCCTTAGAAAATAATCCATTTAATGATGGCTTTGAATGTTACAGAAGAGATGACCAAGAAGACATTCCCCTAAAATGAGCCAGCTGCCACCAACCAAAGTCACCCAGAACATGGTTCTGCTTGAGCCATGCTTGTTCTGGTTTGGCCCAATCCCTCCTTTGCCTAGCTTACAAAGGGGAACACTGTGCCATGCCAAACCAAGACCACAGCATCCTGGTGACTATCTAAGATTTCAGTTCCCCAGAGACAGAGACTCATAGCACAGCTGTAGGACACACTCTCGTGGAGCCACTGAGCAGGCTCTGGTCCCTAATCTTGCTTCATGCACCACCTTTTCTCATTGCCACCCTCAAAGGGATGCCATTCTCATGGCACCATTCTCTAGCAGGATCTCACAGGATTAAGCAAGCACAAATGAGGCCATGCAGGAGCGGGTCTTCACAAACCATAATGTGTGGACTCGGTCTAGGATGTAAGAACCTGAGTGTCTAGGCTCTTGTGGTATGTTTGTGTAACTACTGCTGTGCATATCAGAAATTCAAATAAGTAGTCTGAAAATGTCAAGGTTCAGTTGCCAGTGGGTATCTATCTGACTAGGCCACCTAGTGGGTCAGTGCGATGACAAATTGGCAAGAATGTTAAGACAAGAGAAAGCTGAGTATCACCCCCAGAGTTCTTCAAAGGAAAATTCCCACCAATACCCACAGGGACTTAAGGAAGGAGACACAGGTGGAGAGACCAAAATAAAATTGTGATGAGCTTCAGAAAGTCTAATGAGGAAAAAGTTGAAGAAGCCACCTTGAGTTGAAAAGAAGCCAAGGTCAAAGCCTTGGAAACTCATTTAGCATTTTATTAGCCCTGAATACCAAAGGCCTACATCAAATCAGGCAGAAGCCATCCAGAGGTTCCCTGTTTCAGGGTCGTGGGGTGCTGATGTGCCCGTTAACACAAAGATGCTCTTTGTTCAGACTTACATCTTCAAACACAACCAGAAAACAGCATCACCCTTTCCTCCCATCTGTACTTCTCTACATGAAAATTAGCAGTTCAATTTAAAAATAACGCAGCTCAAAGACCCTCAAAGGAGTCAAAGGCAGAGGAAGCTGAAAAGCGTAGCTTAGCAGTGGAGAAAACTGACAGACTCTGCCTCTGCCCAATGATCAAGGCCAACATCAGCAGGGATGCACCATGTGGGCAGAAGATGCCCTTGATGTGACATGATAGAAATAGCACATTGCATGAGCCATCTTCCTTCTCAAAACCTGTACTTTGGGATGAAGAGATGGCTCAGTAGGTAAAGCACTCGCCACACAAGCACAAGGGACCGAGTTCGATCCCCAGAACTCATGCACAAAAGCTGGAGTGGTGTCAACTGTTTGTAATCTCAGCATTGTGGCAGTGGTAAAAAAAGGAGAATCCCTGGGGTGCACTGGCCAGGCAGTCTACCTTAACCAGACCATTGGGAGGCCCTGTCTCAAATAAACAAGGTGGAGGCTGGAGAGACGGTACAGCCGTCAGGAGCACTTACTTCTCTTGCATATGCCTGGGTTTTATTCCCAGCACCCACATAGCAGTTCAGTCATCTGTAACTTCAGTTCCAGGAATTATGACCCCCCTCTTCTTATCTCCAAAGGCACTGTACACACATGATGCACAAACATGCAGGTAAAGCACACATCGACAAACAATGAACATAAATAAGTAAAATCAAAAAGCGAAGTGGATGGATCTTGAGAAATGATACTTGAGGTTGACCTCTGGCCTCCATATACATGAACCCACACAAACATATACAAACAAGTGTACACACACACACAACTCAGTCTCATTATAAGATACGTCCCCCAAAAGGTGCATCACAATGTTCTGACCAAAACTTTTCAAAATTGCCAGGACAATCTGAGATACTACCTCAGCCAGAAAAAGGCCCTGGTAAATAAATGCCAGCTAAATGCATTGTGGGTTCCTGATATGGGACTGAGGGACAAGAAAGGCACACTGGGTAAAAGCCAAGGGAACGTGAATAAGGTTGAACCTAATTTAACATTGTGATGGTATTATTATCCTTGTATGTGAATTTTAACAAATATGCACACGACACTAATGTTAGATGGAAGTGAGGGAATGGGATGAGGGGCAACTGGGAGGCAGTTGTATTAGCTTCTTAATGTTTCTATGACTCTCAAAACTGTTATCAAATAGAGTCCATTCATGAAACTTTTTACAATTTAATCTGAATCTTGCAGGAATAATTGTATCATTCTGGAGGAGCTCAGTATACAAAGGCTTGGACACAGGCAGACATCACTGGGCCTCCGGATCCCAGCCAGAGATGTGTAATGTGTGCTGGTCATTTCTCCTGTAACACTGACAGGTATTCAGAAGGAAGAAAGGATGCTGGGACTGCAGTTGAACACAGACATGGCAACTGGAAGTCCCTTCCAGGTACTCCAGGACACTCTAGAGAGCAGAAAGACAAGAGGCTGAACAGAAGGCCGAGTTTCGATGGCTTTTATTTATCCTGCAAGATAGTAAAGAAGGAAGAATTGCCGCTTGGTTTTAAGACCTGAAAGGTGTGACTGTCACATGATATATTGACAAAAGGATGCTGATAGAGAACTTAGGCACAGGTGACTGAGAAACATCTGTACGATGTGGAATCAAAGGATGCATCTTTGGCCTGGGGATGTAGCTCAATGATTGAGTGCTTGTCTAATGTGTAAAGGACCCTCTGTTCAAACCCCAGTACTGACCAAACTAGAAGAGATGCCAGCCACACATATATGATCTTGGGGAAGCCATCTGAAATCCTTGAGGTTCAAATCCTTTATGAGTCACTTGAGGCTGAAGACCATCATCCACCACAGAGGACTGGCAAGAAGACAGAGTGAGGTCATGATGGCAGGGGACCTGGATGCCCTTCAGTTTGGCAGATCACTTTTTCGGATCAGTGTTTGGATGGAAGCCAACCCAAATGCTCATGCTGGTTTTCTTTGAGCTAGGAGAACTACGAATTCATTATGCTTCTCTTCTTTATGTTTGTACAGATCTGATTTTTTCTATAATCAGCACATGTTATTTTTATTATGGAGAAAAAAAATGGAAAAACATCTATCATTTGGGCTCCTGATGACAAGCCCCACAATTCTCCTGGCACCACCAGGCACAGCCTCGGGCATGAAGAAGACAGGGCCCATTTAGATACAAGAGCAATCAAGTTCTGTGGAACAATTACAGCTCTGTAGAGATGCTTTGGATGTCAAGTTGAAATTCAGAGAAAGCTAGCTATGGCTTCCCATAAAGGTTTCAGGTAAATTCATGCCCTGAACCCACATTGCCTCCACTAATCATGAATGGAGGTTGCCATACCACATAGGTCCCCCACGTGTGAGGAGGAAGACAATTTACACCATTAACTTCTAACTTTCCAGCTTTGGCTGGGCAGTGGAGGCTCATACAAGCCCCATTTGACAAACTGTGGGACTAGAGGGTTGTACAGGTTTTTCTCATGGTTTCCCAGTAATGAATATCAGAGTTAACTGCAAAATCAGAGCTGTTTGCATTTCAAATGTCATTATCACATTGTCCCTTGGGAGAAGCTGTTCACTTGAAACAGTTTTTTGGGGGGTTGGGGGCAGGATAGAACAAGGGATATCAGAACTCTTCCAAACTTGGTTTATAAGAAATAACACAGAGGGAGAAATGGAACTAAGCATCAACATTTATAGCCTAGAAATGATTTTTGGACATTAGTAGCAAAAGGATATGAGTAGGCATGCATAGAATCTAGTGCACTCCAGTGTAAGGCATTAAATTAGAAGTTCTCAACCTTCCTAATGCTGTGACCCTTTAATACAGTTTCTCATGTTGTGATGACCTCCAACCATAAAATCATTTTCTTTGCTACTTCATACTGCAATTTTGCTACTGTTATGAATCATAATGCAGATATCTGTATTTTCTGATGGTCTTAGGATAATCCTGTGAAAGGATTGTTCGACCCCCCCAAGGGGATGAGACCCACAGGCTAAGACTGCTCCATTAAACAGATTAAACAGCAATGACAAAAATACTGTGCAGCTACAAGAAGCTCTATCTCTATCTAAGAGTGCTCCTTAACATCATTACTCCATCTGAGGATGCTCCCTAACATCCTTCCTCCAACTAAGAATGCTCCCTAACATCCTTGCTTCATCTAAGAGTGCTCCTTAACATTGTCATTCCATCTGAGGATGCTCCCTAACATCCTTCCTCCAACTAAGAGTACTCCCTAACATCCTTGCTTCATCTAAGAGTAGTCCATAACATCCTCCTTCCAACTAAGAGTGCATTCTAACATTCTTGCTCCATCTAAGAGTGGTCTATAACATCATCCCTCTAACTAAGAGTGCTCCCCAACATCCCCGGTCCATCTAGGGGTATGCCTTAACATCCTTGCTCCATCATCTGGCATCTTACACCACCTTTGCCAAACCCATATCTGATTCAGGAAGACTTGATGATGCTGGATTTCTTTCTTCTCTGACCACATCTTGCCTTCTACTCTTAAAAATATGATGAGTATGTGTGTGTGTGTGTATACATGTGTGCATGCTTGTGCAGGAAGATGCGTGTGCATATGTGAACATTTGTATGGAGATCTTAGGTTAACTGTGGATGTCATTCCTCGGGGGTCATCTTGCTTTTTGACATAGGATCTTTTATTGGCCTAGGACTCAGTGAATCAGTGAGCCTGACTGTTGAAGAGCCACAGGGGTCTGACTGAGGTTGTAGGCCTCTCCAGTGCTGGGATTACAAGTGTGCTCTCACCCTGGCTTTTTGATGTAGGTGCTAGGTATTGAAACCAAGTCCTCATTGCTTGTGTGCTATAGTAGTTGCTGTGATAAAACACTATGACCAGCCAGGTGGTGGTGGCGCATGCTTTTAATCCCAGTATTCAGGAGGCAGAGGCAGGTGGATCTCTGTGAGTTTGAGGCCAGCCTGGGCTACAGAGTGAGTTCCAGGAAGCTCCAAAGGTACACAGAAAAATCCTGTCTCAAAAAACAAAAACAAAAACAAAACAAAACAAAACAAAACAAAAAAGTCCACTATGACCAAGGCAAGTTGTAGAAGAAAGAACTCATGGCAACAAGAGTGGCAAGCTGGGTGAGCATATTTCATCTGCACACAGGGAGCAGGGAGAGGGAGCAGAAAGTGGGGAGAGGCTCAAAATGCTCCAACTTATGTACTTCTTCCAGCAAGGATCTATCTCCTAAGGTTCTGCAAACAGCGCCACCATCTGGGGGCCGAGTGTTCAAATAATGAGCCTGTGAGGGACATTCTCATTCAAACCACCACACATGGCTACCAACCAACCGAGCCATCTCCTCTAGCCTGCTTCCTTCTCCTCACCATCCTACTGCCCCATGGAGAACTCATACTTCTGAAGTTGATGCCTTCCAAATCAGTAGTCTTCCCATCCATCCATCTCACCCGAACTATCTCTTGAGCATGCTGACTTCAGTCTTCTCAGCATCCTTGTCTCCTGTCCAACATACTTAAAAATAAAAAGGGTTTTATCTCCATTCTTTAGTCAGGTAAACACCACCACCATCCACCACTTCCTCCTAAGCTATCTGAGTGGGTGGCCTCTTTGACACACTCTTGGTTTTAATGAGTCAACAATACCAGTTGAGTATTTGGCTCTTGTTCTCTTTTTGATTTTTAAAACCTCTAGTACTTCTTAACTAAATGTTGCCATTGCCTGGTTTAAAATTCACTGAATGAAGCATTCACTGGTCTAAATGGACTTTAGTTCTCTGTGGTGCTAACCCTGATATATGAGAGCCCAGCACTAAGGACTGTGACAGAGTAGCTGGCAATGCCTAGAACTTGCTCTCAGCACATCCAGGCTCTCCCTCTAATCTTAAAAGAGGAAGATATTGAATGAGAGAAAAAAATGCCTGGCAGGGCATTTGCAGGAGAATAGGCAGTAGGAGATAATTGTGTTCTTGGAACAGAAAGGCAGGCAATCAGTGTGGTTAAAGTGGGGTGAGCTGTGGGCACAGGAAGGAGAGAAAGTCCAGGTCATGGCAGGCCTTCCAGGTAGAGTTTGAATTTTGATGTGGAGACAGAAGTGGTGCAAAGCTGACTCACACTAGAAACATTTTCCACCTAGCAGCGAAGTGTCTGAAGCTTGGAGAAAAAATAGATGCCAACTCCTCCTGGGATACAAATGCAGTGTTGAGCAGAGATTATAAAAACCGTGAAAGTGTACTGATGACGATCAGTAGAGCAATGGCTGCGCTGACCACGCCGGCTAGAAAACACTGAATAAAAATGAAATTCCGCCCCTCGCCGAGGGCAGCAAGCTCACCTCCGTCAGGCTCCACCTTGTTTACTCTGCTGTCACGACCTTGACCACCGTCTTGGACCCTTCTGATGCCCACCAGGTCTTCCCTCAGGGCCACGGCATGTCTCCTTCCCTTTGTGGAGAAGTCTCTGTTCTCAGACCTTCATGGGACCCCCTCCCCAAACCTTTTTCAAGTCTCAGCTCAAATGGTACTCCACAGAGTGGCTGCCATACTTCCTCTCAATCTGTTTCTCTTTAGCCCTTCATCCTGTTTGATTCCTTCATTCGCTTATCATAATACAAACTTATTTTATCTATTTAGCTCTATGCCAGTCTCTCCCATCTCACATTTCATCACAACGAGGCATACCCAAGGACAGAGGTTTTCACTGTCATGTCCCCTGCTCTATTCCCAGGTATAGACAAGCAACAATATGGAACAAATTCAAACTGTTCATGGCCGGGTTGTTGACAGTGATGTTGTAGGTGTGGGATGAGGGGTTCAGGGTCCAGAGTTAGACTCTCCACTTCGCCACTCTGACAGGTGATGGCAGTGTTTACTCCTTTGCAGGATGATGTGCAGGACACAATCCACATGAGCCTTATTTATGAGCCCAAATTCCAATTTACTTATTTTTAATGAGGAAGAAGTGCTGTGTCAACCACAGTCCTCATCTAAAACATTTGGCTCATTATCTACCCAGCAGGAAGGCTTCCTTGAGGAGCCAAATTAAGATCAGAGCAGGCAAGTAAGGGGCCATAATAGAAACCATCATCACAGGAGCCAGATCTTGCTTTCTCTGTTCAAGAAGGTCCACCTGCTATGCTGGCCAAGGGAGGGCTAAGCCCCAGCGAGTACTCCAAAAGTCAGAGAGCACGGCTTCATTACAGGCATTTCAAGTTCATGTTCTATAGACTCCTTGAGTTCCTGAAGGCCAGCCAGCCCTCAAATGCTTATTAACTCATGATGTAGTTGAGTCTTTTGACACTGTTTAGAATACTTCTTTTTCTTAATGAGAAAAATCGGCTCTGAGTTTCAACATAGATAATAGTTTTAGAGCCACGTCCCATACATTCCTGTGGGGAAATAGCTTTTGAATTGGAAAGAAGAATGGAAGAGATAATTCCCTCCCTCCCTCCCTTGCCACCTGTGAAAGTTACTTCTAAAGACTCCCGTGGTTTGCTTGGGGTGACTTCTGAATGGGTAGGGAAACCAATTCCGGGGGGGAGGGGAATTGAAACAGAAAGGGTGACTGGGTTAGGGCACTCATGTCCTGATGACCACAGATAAAGATGAGGCAGTCTGGACATGGGTGTGAAGTGATTTTGGTTTTCTAGCTGCTGGCTCTGACTGTTAACTTTGAAACCCTAATTTAGACAGTCAAAGAGAACAACTCAAACTATTACAACAGAGAATTCAAGTCCCGAGTTCAGAAAACTTCTAATGCATTCAACTTGGCAAGTATCTGTTAGGCATACGGGTTGACGTAGGAACATTTTTAATAGTGTTGACTGACATTGTCATGTTCTCAGTTTTAAAACTAAACAGCAGGTATCTCCAAATCCTTGCTTTGCTTTAGTTTTTAAGTACAAATTGCTCAATTTAGAAGCTTTAAAACTTTTAAGTGTTTGAAGATTTTTCCCCCCATCTTAATATCCAGTCTTATTCTGATCTATTGCCAAAGAAGACAGTGTCAGCCCCATGCTAGGCTAGCTACAGGTGTCTGGTCAGATCACAGAGAACAAAGAATCGGGAATGAATGCCTTGGTTTAAAGTCCACAGTAATAATACACTGGTTGCTCCAAATGCATCTTCCATTCTCCATACATGTGCATTGATATGCCAGCCTGACTCCCTTCCCTGGGACAGGGTAGCTGTCAATACCTCAAGCTCACTCACTCTTTTCTTCTCTCAGCCTCTGACCACATCATATTTCCATGAGCAAAAATTATAGAAACAATGAGTGCTTATTGATTATTATTAGGATACACCATTGGAACCACAAAAGAAGGTAAAATCTTCCATGGCTGTCCTTCACTAGTGCTGGCAATGGAGCTGGAAGGATCATGTGTGGCTAGAGGTGCTTCCTTTGCTGGGTTTGGTCCAATCATTGTGCCCCAGGTATCAGTGAGAGACCTTTTCTCAAAAAGGTGAATGGGTTCTGAAGAATGAATATCCAAGGCTGACTTCTGACCTCCACATATATGTGCACACATCCTCACTGAGCCCCCCAAATATGTGCACTTGCACCTGCACACACATGAACACATAAACATACTTGCACATACAAGTAAAGTAAAATCAATGTTTAAAAAGTTAACACTGAGACTGAAAGATGGATCAGCAGGTAA
>CABHPH010160148.1:7329-36565 GCA_902168325.1 Peromyscus nudipes | reverse complement strand
TCTCTCTCTCTCTCTCTCTCTCTCTCTCTCCTTCCCTCCCTCCCTCCTTTCCTCTCCCTCTCCCAAACACAACAACAACAATAATAATAGTAATTTTTAAAGTTTTAAAGTTAGCATGGCAGAAAGAAGTAAGGAGAGATCTCTCCTGAGCCCCCCTCTTCCCTGTGTGTTCCTTCCTCGAATCCTACCCACTCCTGCCAGTGGAGAGCAGAGCATTTATTAGAGGAGACTAGAGGGTAAACACACTCTAAGCAGATGGACATCCCAACCACAGCAGAGACATCACCAAAGCTTCCACAGGGAGAATGCGGATGTCAGGGGCCTGGGGAGGAGGAATAAGGCTTCTTAGATGGAGAGATGCCTTGTGAAGGGACTCCCTCTCTACACTGCCCCCTTATGTCTCCTCTCTGCCTATAAGAGGGGCAATGAAGGAGATGGGTATGTATTGAGAGCAGAGACCAGTCAGAGGGTGAAGAGCAGAACTCCATCCACCTTCAAGCTCTGTTCTAATAGAATGTTCCTTGTGGTCTACAAGACAGCTGGACTGATTTCTTCTGCCTCTGTCCCAGACACTTCCAATCTCTCTATTCCCTCATCTCTGAGGGGCGTGCTGTGACAGTCATTCTGTTTGTGAGTAAACAGTGAAGATGGATCCAAGTCTAGTCACCAGATTTAGAGAATAAAAACATGGGGGCCCAGTTAAACCTGAACTTTGGAAAAACAATGACTAATTTTTAGCATTAGGCCAGTCTGTGCACCTTGCACTTAATTTATCCATTTTATCCATGTATATGGAAATATATGTGCCCACGTTTGCTGTTTCCATGATGCCCTCTGTTATGGCCCACAAGGCAGAAACCTCCACTCAGGAAAATGTTCTAATTTTAAAATGTAAAATTAACAAACAGCATCAGCTTCCATCAATTCACAGTGCAGACAGACATCTTTTCTATGACATGGGATCCAAGAGCAAATGACCTGGTGACATATATTTGAGGTGTGGGAGTGTGCTATTATGCTCAGTGAGGAACACTACTCTTTGCAATCAGAGGCTTTCCTACCCAACTGCTGTAAGACACAGTCTACACACACCCAAGTGTTTCATTCAGGGCTCACACGACTCCATCTGTCACCAGAACACATGTTTGGCACAGACTGAAAGCCAAGAGCCGTCTAACAAATATTTCAAAACTGAATTTATATCTTTCTAACACATGGTTTATATACGGATGTCATACCTAGCAAGCTTTGCAGTTCTCAAATAATATCCTGGCTAAAGCACAGATGATGTCTGCAGCCGACCGCAAGACTGAAATTATTTGCTTTTAAAATATGTTAAAGAAGGCTCCGTTTATGAGGGGGCTCCTGCCAGAGTCGCCTGTTTCAGTATGCAATTGTTATAAAGTTCGGGACGAGAATCCAAATGCATCCACCATAAGCCAAATATTTGCATAACTCCTTATTCAAAGGGGAAGCGCTCCTGGAAAAACATGAATTCAGATCACTGTTATCAAGGGTGGCACTCACATGTTAGCAAACTTCAGAAGTGCCTTCTACCCCCCACAACTGAGTGTCTCCACCATCCAGAAAAATGTATGTCAAACCTATAGGCTGTACCAAGTGAGATTCTCTGTGCACAAACATATGCTGTGAGGCTGCCTGATCTATAGATTGTTCTCTATATATAGATATATAGGGCATTTCTAGATGAAAATCCAAAGTACCCAAATGGAGTTATTTCTTCCTCAGCATCAAAAAGCCACATATTTGCAGACTTTCTGTTTCTTTCTCATTTTTCCTCCTACTACGGGATAGCGTGTAGACACAGGCCCAGTTTATTAGACAGCAGGCGATATTTGCCACTGGCTGGCCAACGATGTTCTTGTAAATATTTCAATCCCCTCCCTGTTCCCAAGAAGAAAATGGAAAAACTGAAACAGCTAAAAGCAAGCAGGGTCTGTGCACTGGCACACACTGTAATTCCCCTGCTTCAGTGCGTCCTCAAGATTACTGCTCACGAGAAGCACGGGGTGGGGAGCAAAGACATTGTCACATTGATTTCTGTGGAAATCATGCGATTTATACTCTTCAACTTGACTATATCAGCATAAATCAGAGCCACATGGAGAGAACACTCATCTCGAGTCCCACACATTTCCTAGGGTCAGCCAAGTCTAGAAGGCGGCCCTCCTCAAAGTAAGCAGAGAGGAATTTAGCCCAAAGGACAACGGCAGTCACTTGACGTTCCTCCCAAGGAGACTCAGTTTATCTGGCATTGTCACCACTGATTGGAAAAGTTCTTGCTGGAGTGTCCCTCTGAACTCATCTCCTCGGGACTTTTTCTGGTGGTCTGGCTGTGTTGAAAGTGTTGTAAAAAGCAATGTTGTATTGAGGTACCCATATATATCATCTCGTCCAGGTGGACAAAGATACTGTCTAGGTAGGATCTGTGCATCTGTTCTACACAGAGCACAGCAGTGAGCCACTGCTTGTACAGTCTATGTATGTATGACATACATTTTTCTGGATGGTGGAGACACTCAGAGTTGTGGGGGGTAGAAGGAAATCAGCCCTTGCTGCACCACTGGCAGTTAGCTCAAATCCAGACCATCAGGGCTGGGGAGACGGCTCCATCATTAAAGTGCTTGCCCTACAAGCATGAGGACCTGAGTTCAAGTCCCAGAACCTACCAAGCATGAGGACCTGAGTTCAAGTCCCAGAACCCACATGGGGAAAAAAAGTTGGGTATAGAGGCGTATACTCGTAATCCTGGTGCTGGGGAAATGGAAGCAAGCAGATCTCTGGGGCTTCACTGGCCCTCGAGCCTACTAGGCAAGTTCCAGGCCATGGGGAGACCCTGTCTCAAAAGATAAGGTGCATGGCTCCTGGGGTATAGTATCTGAGGCAGATCTCTGACTCTTATGCGTGTTGTGAGCACTTGTGCAAAGACATGCAGACAGACAGACAGACACAGACAGACACAGACACAGACACACTTAGACACACACACAGACATACAGACACAGACATACAGACACAGACACAGACAGGCACACAGACACACACACAGACATACACAGACACACATAGGCACACACACACACACACACACAATGGAGGGGAGAACACAAGCCTTCCATCTTCCTTACTCCTGTTACCTCTGATCAGAGCTGCTGTGGTCACCAAGTCCCACCCTTTGAGCTTTTCCCCTCCCTCCCCTGCAATGTCCCCTCAGCTATGCAGGTTTCAGGTCTCCCATCTGTCCCATACTCCCCACCCCCTCCTGTTGTCACATCAGCTGCTGCATGGATAAGTGGGCTTGGAGGACGAGTGGTGGTAAGGACTTCACAGGAGCCAGGGTCCGGCAGAGAGCTCCAAGAACAGCCACCCAGGGCTCCAGAGCCTTCCTGCTCAGCCCAAGGTGGGGCCAATAACCTGGGATGCTGGCCCTGTGCTCTGTCTACAATGTTGGCTTTCCTTCTACCTATCTCACCAGATGGAGTCTGGTCATGACTGGCACAAGCTAGCTTTGACCTCTCCTAGCCTCAGTGGAGATAATCAATATTGCCTCCTCCCACCCCACCTCATTTTTACAGACAGGCAAGTTCTGTGTCTCAGTGGATGTCATCAAGCATCCTCATAGCATGGCCATTCCCCATATGAGGCTCACACAAGAGCCTTGTTCTGGTTCTTTAAGCACTAAAGTTCTTTTTCCTACCATGTGGTCAATGCATTGGCACACTAGTGTGACCTGGCTATAGGGTGCTAAGAGAAACTGGCTTTCTGCCCTCTGAGCTCTTGGACTCCAAGAGCTTGGACCTTGGACCTATCACATGCTGAATAAATGTGTCAAATGGATGTGAAAGAGAGGGAAGGTGTTCTCAGTCTGTTACGTGACATGTCTGAAAATTACCCCTATGTGGGCAAGCAGTCCAGCATCCGGGAACACAATGTCAATGCTCCTTGGTGGGATGATGTATTTGTGTCAGCATTGTTTTCCCAGCATCCTCACCTCTGACAAGGGTACCAAGCCTCCATATGTCTAGGCCAGCTTCCTGCATGTCCACATATTCTAGAGACTAGCGTTGAGGTCCCTCCAGCCTTTGGATTCAACCCAAGCAGTTGGCCATGATGATGCTCTCATCAATGGCAGACTCTGGTCCTATTCAGTGAGTCAACCTTGGAACATATCTGAAAAATCCTGGGACTCAGTCTTGTCAGCTTGCCTTAGAGTGCCAGACCCACCTGGCTAGCTGGCTGCAAGATGCTCTTAAGCAGTACAGAGCCCAAACCTTAAGGTCAATGAGGGGAACAAGTTACTTCCTTTCAGTTCCCTAACAGCCTTCTAATTAGGACAGAGTCCATTTGGCATACCATGCTGAAGACCTCCCCAGACACTGGCCACCCACTCTTCCTCACCAAGGGCTCTGGATCAGAACACCAGTAGACACAATCATCTGGCCAGCATTTAGTAACATTGTTTAGCTTTCCTCTAATTTATTTTTCTAGCATTTATGTCAAGAGATCCTGGTCTTCTGTTTCCAACACACAAGAGCCGTTTCCTTCTTAAATAAATTTATGCAAAAGGGATATTAAGATCAATGGAAGAAAAAGTATCTAATGTTAGCACAGGTGATGCATGCCTACCGAAAAATGCATGAAAGTTGTTCTCAGGTCACACTGGGATTCTGGGTACTACATAGACTGCTCAGTCCACAGCTCCCCACTGCTGATGTATGTTTAATTACTTAAGGAGCTAGATAACAAGCTCTCACCACCATGACAGACACGTGATGCTGATTCAGGCTGGGGTCCAGGTGCTGGTGTTCATAATGAATTCCTAGCAGATGGTTTGGGTGCAAGTCATATTGTAGACCAGACAACCTGGCGACTGAGCTAATGGCCTTTGGCCATTACCCTAAACATGAAGTAGAGAGGATGCTTTTGCTGTGGGTGTTTCTCACTGTGATTGGAGCAGCTTCTGTCCACCATGCTGGACCACATCTTCTTCCATGCATGGAGCACTGAAGTATCTTCTGCCTATCAAATAGGCCAGAGATTCAAGAACAATGAACTTGTGTGTGGTGATAAGCAGGACACTAACTTGGTGCTCATGAAATCATTTTGAAACCTGACAGCTTGCATTGAGCTCAATGACAATCAAAAGTCACAAGGTCAGTGATGAAAGAGTTCAGAGTCCAAGTGGGAAGTCAACAGTGTAGACAAAGATGGCAGAATACCTATGGACCATGTCTATCATAGCCCCATAGTCTTGAGAAAGGAATCATGGGAAGGAGTTGAGAAGGCAGAGATCAGGGAGGTTTCCCCAGGGACAAGGATTGCAAGCACCAGGAAACAGATTTACAACTCCAGTGGTACTGACCACTCTCTGTACACAAGCAAAGCTAATGGAATCCAGGCCCAGCCTCTTCTGGCACCTGTACCTTTTGGAAGGCTTCATAATGAACCTTCCTGAGCCCCTAAAAAGAAAAGAATATTCTTTTCTGCAACCAATCAAGCACTCTGCCATAAACAAGTGTGGGCTTCATATTCCAAGATTTGTGACCTGGAAGATTGTGTCTAAGTCTGTGCCCTGGTTAGCTTTAACTGTCAACTTGGAATAATCTAGAGTCTCCTGAGAAGGGAGTCTCTACTGAAGAATTGCATAGATCATATTGGTCTGTGGGCTGTCTACAAGGATTGTCTTGATTGTTAGTTAATGTGGGGGGTGTCACCCCACTATGGGCAGCATCATTCCCTGGATAAGTGATCCTCGGCTGTAAAAGAAAAAGCATGGGTCTAGGGGAAAGTCAACAAGCAGTGTTCCTTCATGGTTTGTTGTTTCGAGTTCTTGCTTGAGCCTCTGCCCTGATTTCCATCATGGCAGAAAGTCAAGGCAGCAGGAGCTTGAAGCAGTTGGTCACATGGCATCAGCAGTCAGGAAGCAGAGGGTAACTAAATGATGCTCTTGGCTCAGCTAATGCCTCCCCACTTTTATGCAGCACAGTCCACAAGCCCAGGGCAAGGTGCTATTCTTCTTTATGTGAGTCTTTCCACCTCAATTAACCTCATCTAGATAATTCTTTACTCGTACCGGGGGACGTGTCTTCTAAGTGATTCTACACCATGCTAAGTTGGCGATCAACACCGACCATCACACCTTTCTAGCCTATCCTTCCTCATAGGGAAAATGACATAGATTTGTGGAATGTCACAGGGATTCTTGGGGACCCAAAGAGAAGTAATTTTTATGATGAAAAAGCTTCAAGACTATATCCTTTGATGATACCAGTTTAAGATAATTGGCCTCTGCCCTTTACAAGCATCAGATTTCTAAAAACTAATGATGTTGTGTGTAGAGAAAGAATAAGGCAGGGTTCAGCAGGAAGACACATGGGATCTGGCACTCAGTAGATACACAGTGAACATTGGTGATCACAGGATGGGTGGGTTTCCAGTTCCTGCCAGATTTCTAAAATTCCATCATTCCTTGTCCATACATATTACAGGCATTTATAATGCAAATGACTTTGGAATGATAACTGAAGATTGAATTAATTTAAAGAATGTTCATCGCACATGATACTGTGTTATATAAGAACATTTTTATCAACCCTATTCTGTCTGTGAGCACATTCCCCTTCACCTCCTTCTTTTCACACTCTGTCAGCCTTGGAACATACCTGGAGAACAAATTGGCTACTTAAAACTGAAGTTCTGTAGGAGGCTTCAGAAGGGAAAAAATAGAGATGAAAATGGAAATCTTCCAGAGAATGTCACAGACTTGACCAGGACAAGATGTTGTAAAAACACTGCTAATTTTTTAACAAACGCTCAGATTTCAATCAATAAAATTCTAAATCAATGCTCATGTCGTTTTAGAGGAGCGTCACAAAAGGCAGGTGGAAGTTCTCCACATATTTATTACATACGGTCGTAGAGTTTAGAGTAGTTCGCATCTGTGTCGTAAGAGTGCTATGTCAACTTTTAAATACAACTCCTCACAGCAAAAAAGAAAAATATTTCAAGATAGAAGATTTTTTTAAAGATATGTTTAAGGAATTTATAGGTCATGGTGGTATGTGGTAGCACACAGCTTTATCCCAGCCCTTGAGAGGCAGAGGCAGACAGATCGCTGTGAGTTCGAGGCCCACCAGGACTAAGTAATGAAGTCTTGTCTTAAAAATGAAAAAGAGGGCTGGAGAGAGTAAAGAACGTTGGCCACTCTTCTAGAGGTGCTGAGTTCAATTCCCAGCAACTACACGGTGGTTTACAACCACCTATAATGGGATCCAATGCTCTCTCCCGGAGTGTAGGCACACATGCAGACAGAGCACTCATATACATAGAATATATAAATTAAAAAGTTTTATAAAAATAAAAAAAAAATTTTCACATAAAAATGTATTAAAAATGGACCCAAAATGCTTTAAGTAAAAGTGGGGTAATTGCTAGCTGCATTCTAAATACTTATCCTTACACTAGCAGGTAAGTGCACCTCTCACGCTTCAACAAACCCTTTTCCTTTTACAGCAGGCAGAGATGATGACAGAAAAGCCACAAGGGGTTAAAACCCAGAGACCAACTGATTGTGGGGTTCTCGGGCCCAGTTGATGCAACCACAACCCATACACATAAGGCTCATGGAACGCCACCAAAGAGGGTTCAGAAAGATTCTAAGAGCAGGAAGCCCAGGAAGTCTGCTGCAAGATTGTGTCTTTTATATATGAGGGGGAAGCTGTGCCCATGAAATCTCAAATTTAGGATCACCTGAACAAAACTTGAACAATGACAAAACTAGTTGATATGCCAACATAGATGGGAGAACTATCACAAGACCTCACCTCTAGATAAAGAGCTATAGACAATTAATGGCCATTGAAAGGAGAACCGGTCTTCCCCAAGGACAAGACCCTAGCTAGATTACACAGTCCCAAGTGGTCAGCCCTAAACACACATGCATACCATTCAGCAGGTTGTCTTTATATACTTATTTGTTTGTGTGTATGTGTGTGTATCAATGATAATTAAAGAAAAAGAGACCATGGATTTGAGAAGGATGGTGTGTGTGAGAGGAGTTGAAGACACAGACACACACACACACACACACACACACACACACACATGTAAAACCTCTTTACCTTTAACTCAAGTGTGTGACAAATTCAAATATATTATATCTTGACAGGAGTTGGATATGTCCCTCTAAATGTAAGAATTCTCTGATATAATCATCAATAAGCCAAAAGAAAAGGGGAGAGAAAGAGATTTAGCCTCAGTGTTCAAAACTCAGTTCATATAATTCAATATTCAATATTGATTATTTCTAGAAGTCCAACCTGAGAACTAGAAATAGATGCCTTCCTGAAATAATGGACTTGATCCTCAAGCCAGCAGTCAGTTCTCCAATCTGTGGTGAGGCATTGGGAGCCTTCACATCACAGACTGAAGCAGAAGGATGCCTGCTATTTGCATATATTTGTAAACCTCTGGTTTATCTTTGAATCACTGTAATAAAGCAATAAAAAAGAACTCTGAGAAATAAATGTTAGAAAAGGGGAATTATTTATAGGTGGTACGATTAGTTACCTAGGAAACCCAGACAAGTCAGCTGAATATCTTCTGAAAAGAAACACGAGATTTTAATAGACATACCAGTCCCCAAATGTGTGTGTGTAAATCAATACGAGAAAATGCCATTACTAAAATAAAATTGAAAATTGGATCCCATTTATAATGACAAGGAAAGAAAAACAACCAAGGGTGAAAAGCCACCTAAAATGCATAGTGGGAGATGGATGATAATGCTATTCATATAAAATTATGGCTTATAGAAGGGTAGTACCACAATATGTAAATAGCCCTTAATAAATCAATTGCAGGAAGACAAATCTCTCAGTAACAAAGTGACCAAGAAACAAGAAGTGGCAATTCAAAACTCAAGAATCTCAAATTGATTTTTTAAAAATAGAACAGTTCAACTACATTAGCACATAAAGAAAAATCTCCTCAACTTCTCCACCTGCTGACTTCATGGTTTTTTTTTTGTGTGTGTGTGTGTGTGTGCACAAATACCCATTAGGCAAATATTATTTTATCCTTCACCCCTCAATCCTACATAGAAGAAACAGAGGTGTATATATCAAGAACAACTTTGGGAGAAAGCTCTGGGTAATGTATGGACTCCCTGAATCTTCTGCGGGTTTATGCCTGTGTGGAGGTCAGAGGGCAACTCGCAGGAGTCTGTCCTTTCCTGCCACTTTGTGGGATCCAAACATGACTTGGGTCATCAGGCCTGTACACAAGCTCCTCTACCACTGAGCAGTCTCTCTGGCCCTCCATCTTATTTTTTGTGTGTGTGACAGGATCTCTCAGGAGCTTACCAACTGGCTAGACTGACTGATTAGCAAGACCTTGAGATGCTCCCGTCTTGGCCTTCCTAGCACTGAGATTATAGGCACACGCTACCAAGCCTGCCTGTTTATACGGATGCTAGGTGCCAGCAGCCCACCGTTTACATGGATGCTGGGGATCTGAACACAGGTGCCTATGGAGCAAGAGCTTCAGCCAATGAGCCATCACTCTTGAGAACAGCCCAGCAGTTCTCAATCTGTGGGTTGAAATCTCTTGGGGTATGTGTGTGTGTCACATATTAGATATCCTGAATATCAGATATTTATATTATGATTCATAACTGTAACAAAGTTACAGTTATGAAGTAGCAATGAAATAATTTTATGGTTGGGGTCTCACAATATGAGAAACTGTATCGAAGAGTTGCAGCATTAGGAAGGCTGAGAACCACTGCTCTAACCCTTTTAATATTTGAAACGAAAATATTGCAAGCTAGGGAACTGGCAAAGAAAATATGATAATTGCAAACAATAAAATGAGCAATGAAGAGTGTTCAGCATGACAGGCTAGGAGACACAGTCTTGTGGGGCAGATTGTAACACATGGCCACATTTCACAAAGTTGCTAAGTCCTCTCAGAACTCATGGGGAATTCTAACCCAATCTTGCTCACATTCACTGTGATTTATTTTCAACTCTAGAATTTCTATGGAACATACTCAAGAAAGTACAGAATAGTTCTAAAAGAACAAACCAGGAGATTGAAATCTTCCAGATATTAAAATTGTTGAACAGCAATGTGGACAGATAAATAGAAGCAAATGAAAGCATTAAAATTCACCCAAATATGCATGAAAATTTAGTACATGGTCAAGATATTATTTTCAATCACTAAAATGAAGTAATAGGCACAACTGGATAGAAACTAGATATGTAGCCTCATTTTTAAATATCAAAACAAATACTAGATGGATGCATAATTCAAATGTAAGAGAAATAAAAATGATGAAGTCACTAAGGTACAAACCACTCGGCATTCTCCTTCCCATGCCGTGGATGTCAAAGGTGCCTGTTCTAATCTCAGTGGAAGTCACTAAAATACAACAAGGAAACCAGAGAATACAGTGGGCCAACCCTAAGGCTACTCAATCTAAAATAAATGAGGAAAAAAGCAAAAGAAAGAAAAACAAACCAGCAAATAAAAGAGAAACAACTGAGTAATGAGTTTAACGCCGCCACAAGGCTGGGACACAGCTCAGCCACTGAGTGGTTGCTGGGCACACACCAGCCCTGGGTTCAATCCATAGCACAACTCAGCTGGGTGTGGTTATGGTGGTGTACACCTGTAACCTCAGCACCAAGGAGGTAGAGGCAAGAAAGGTCAAAGTTCAAGGTCATCCTTGGCTACATAGGAAATTGGAGGCAAGCCTTGGACATGAGACCTTGTTTAAAAAGAAAAACCACTAAAAAAGCCTTACTCGACTATGAATAATCAGATTAAATATAATTGAATTAATATTCCATTTAAAAATCAAAGACACTCAAAATGGATTAAGAGACAAAGCCAACTATATGATGTTTTCTAAGAATTTACCACACACACACACACATGCACTCGCACATGCACGCGCACACACGTACACGAAATATATGTAAGCCTTTCTGGATGGGAGGAGTGATCCTTAAAATGTAGAAAGAATAACGGTACTCCATGTGTCACAGACACACAGCTGGCATAGGAAAGTCTAGGTGGCTGCATATATATCAGGGTAGACTTCAGACAAGAATCATTTCCAGGTTTGGAGAGATGGCGCAGTGGCTAAGAGTACGTGTTGCTCTTCCACAGTACCTGAGTTCAGTTCCCACCAACTGTATTGCTCACAACTGCCTATGCAACTCCAACTCAAGAGGATCCCAAACCCTCTCCGAGTCTCCATGGGTACTGCACTCTCATGTACATATTCCTACACAGGCACATGTCCAATACCCCACACAGACACACTCATAACTCCAGGGGGATGTAACAGCCCTCTTCTGACCTTCATGGACACTATACTCACAGGCACAGAGCCACACAGAGACATATACAATAATATAGTAATAAAAAAATAATAAAAAAATAGAGGAATCATTGCCAGACACAGAGGAAATTTCTGTGTAACCTTAAAGAATTTCCAAAGAGAAGCAAATTCACAACTTCAACCTAGGGCTTTATTTTTCTTTTAATAACTGATAGAAATAGTGAAATAAAGACAAGTAAGCTTATGGTGGTATTGTGTTCCCCAAAATATTGTGCACGCTAATAAACTTATCTGGGGTCAGAGAACAGAACAGCCACAATATTAAACATAGAGGATAGGCAAAGGTAGCACACGCCTTTAATCCTAGCATTCCAGAGGCAGAGATCCACCTGGATCTCTGTGTGTTCAAGGATACAGCCAGGCATGGTGACTCACACCTTTCATCTCAGAAAGTGAGCCTTTTATCCCAGGGAGTGATGGTAGAAAGCAGAAAGGTATATAAGGCGTGAAGACCAGAAACTAGAAGCATTTGGCTGGTTAAGCTTTTAGGCTTTGAGCAGCACAGTTCAGCTGAGATTCATTCTGGATGAGGACACAGAGGTTTCCAGTCTGAGGAAACAGGATCAGCTGAGGAATTGGCCAGGTGAGGTGGCTGTGGCTTGTTCTGCTTCTCCGATCTTCCAGCATTCATCCCAATACCTGGCCTCAGGTTTGTTTCTATTAAGACCATTTAAGATTCGTGCTACAGTAAACTCTTCCAAGACATTGTCAGTCGTAGGACACTCTCCTCCAAGCAGCTGTAGAACACACATTGCTTTCAAATGCTTGTAGCATATTCACTAATCTGTGCTATCAACTCAAGTGTAAGCACAGTCCAACAGATATAAAGATCACAACAGAAATGCATCCTCTGTAAACACATGACATAGAAACAAAAGACATCTTTTAAAATTCCCAAACGTGTTAATTTACACACATCCTTTTAAGAGCCATGGAGGTCTTAGCAGGTAAAAGCAGGAGTCATGCAAGCCTGATGGCCTAAGGTCAATCCCCATAACCCCCACAAAAAGCTGGACACAGCAGTACACATCTGTAATCCAGTACTCTTGCTGAGGGGTGGAAAGCAGAGCCAGGGCAATCTCCTGGAAGCTTGGGAGTCAGCTACCCTGAAGTATGCTCCATGGCACAAACCACTAAAGGGAGCCTGCCAGGAACAGACTCCTGAAAGTTGGCTTCAAATCTGGACATGTATACACACACACACACACACACACACACACCACACATGTTCTCTCTCACACACATACTAATTCACTCACACACACTCACTTATACTCACACACACTCATTCACACACATATTCACATACACACATACTCATTCACTCATATACTCACACACTCACTTATATACACTCACACACACTCATTCACATATACACACTCACATACTCTTGCACAACTCATTCATATACATTCATACACACGCATACATTCACATACACACTCATTCACTCACACACACTTATACACACTTATAATCACACACACATTCACACATACTCATACACACATTCATTCACTCACACACACTCACATACACACATTCACACACACACCAGTCCCAGATTATTACAGTGATGAATCCCAGCAGATGTTAAAGAGAGAAATAACAATATCTTACTGTAACTTTTTCATAAAATACAAGAGGAGGTAAAACCTTCACAACTCTTGTTAAGAGGGCAGTATAACCTTACTATCCAAACCAGGAAAGAATATAACAATGAAAGTCATATGAACATAGCTATAAAATCCTTAATAAAAGATGAGGAATTCAAATGTAGATCTCCCTGGATGTGCATAAATGTGGATGTGTGTGTGTGCATGTGTGTGTGTGTGTCCTGATGTGCATATATATAAATAACAGGAAACAAACGAATGTACTAATTTGCAGAAACTAAATAGATCTTGAAGATCATATTCCCAGGCCTAAAACTAATTAGACCACCCAATTGTTGTGTACATTAAAACTCTCCAAAGACACGAAGCTCACTGTTCCTTTGATAACCCACTTCCATATTCCATAATCTCTGCTTATTTTCATATTTCTACAAAGGACAGATGATAAACACTGAGAGAATTATACAAATAAATGGTGTACCACCTTAGGAAATGATCTTTTAAAATTACTTAGAGTTTAACAACAACCATGCTAAGTTTCCAAACTTATATACAGAAACGGTTTCCTGAAGCCACTGAAGTCAAGTCATCCAACATGGCTGTAAAGAAGAAAAGGACAGCCGAGGAACACGGGAGGGAGGCGAGGTAAAATTCAAGATTTTGGGGGGGGGGGCGGGGGGGGGGGGGGGGGGGGGGGAGAACAGGGGAATCTATGGCTGATATGTAAAGTTGAATTATATTGTAAAATAAAATTAATTCAAAAAAAAAATTCAAGATTTGCAAATTAGCCCGGCGGAGTTCTCCACTGAATTTTGGGATGCTGAAGTTGCACTTTGTTTAGAAAGAGTATTTTGCCTTCTCGATTGAATTTTTACTCATTTGAACCAAAGTTACTCCAAAAGCTCAGCCTTCTAGAGAGGGGATAAAATGGAAAAAAAGGGAAAACACGGTTAAGTTTATCACCACTGGGTCACTAAATAACAACTACAGGGAACCCAAACCTAAGTTCCAGAGTAGAACTTCTCACCACGCTTCCTCATCTGCTTCCTTCCCGGGGCAGTGAGAGGCACAAGCTGAGCTGGTAGAGACATCATCTGACCTACTGTTATTTTATGTTTACCTAATGGTTGGAGCACCATAGTATTCCCTAGAGCTGTCTCCTTTGGTTCACTGATATTAGAAATACTACGTCTTTCATACCAAACATTAGGACACATGGATTGTTTTGTAAACAAAAGAATTGTCAAATGTATTTATCTGTTCACATGAATGGTTAAAGGCAAAAATTTAGGAAAGAGTAGCTCTTTAGTTGATCCACATTTGTTGGAAAGAAACAAAGAAGCACAGTAAGGGGGGCTACTCAGTCACTGCACCACCGCAGTGTATCTGGCAAGCTGCATCAGGCACCAGGGACAAGAAAGTTCCCAGGGGAAGTCAACTTGCGTGTCCACCCTCACTTCTTCCTGGTGAGAGCATCCATCTCTGCTGCCACTGCCACTCTTTACTGACAACAGACTCCAGTGTCTTTGGACACTGGCTTGTCTCCAGCAATCCTCAGGAATCTTCCAACACCAGATTGGGATTACTTTGTGGACTGGGAAGCTGCCAGGCTCCCAGCCTCTCCAGTGTCCAGATGGGCCACTATTGGACTATCCAGCCCCTATCATTTGTAAGTCAGTCTAGTAAACCCCTTTATAATATGTATGTGTTCTACCAGTTCTGTTCCTCTAGAGAATCCACCTAATACATCTGAGATGGAGTAAAAGCTAAGACAGTGTTGGAATGAGAGGGAATGGACCGGGGACAGAGGCAATGGAGACGCAGCAATAACACAGGACTTAGGGTAGTTGAGGAACCTAAATGCAGGAAGGAAACTGCCCTAGAGACAGGATGCTATTTCCCATCCTGATAACTCTGAGAACAGAAGCTCTGTCTGTTAAAGATAGGTTCAATAGTAACTCGTTGTCTAGCTGACTCATTGTGCTAGACAGGCTAAGACCTCAAAGATCTGGCTTCCTGTTGCCTCTTTGTATAGCTGTCCATTGCCTTAAGGATGGACTAGACTGGCCTTATCATTCTAGCTCACAGATTTTGGTCATCACATCATGATTAGATTACATCACTTCTGGTTTCTTGTGAGCAGCACCCCTCTACCCCCTATCCTCTGTTGCTTCCCAACAGCTGTAGACAACTTCTGTTTGGGAAATGAGATGGACTTCTGGGAAGTGTCACCTCCCAGACATTAAAAAACTGAATTCTGCATGGTGGTATAAAATTTGGAAACAATTCTTTCCAATTAATACTTCTGATGAGATTCAGCCCTGGCGATACATTAACTAATCCTGCAAGAGAAGCCACATCAGAGTACTAAGCAAGTCACGGCTCGATCTCTATCCCATGAACACTGTGAGATCCTAAGCAGGTGCTGATGTGAAATAAGTGGTATTCCCATGTACGTATGTTAAAATTTTTATCAACAATCTCTCTGTCATGGCTGAAAGTTAACAGGCTGAGTCTTGCATTTTATTTGTGAGAAAGAATAGGAGAATCAGTAATTGAACCTGTAACATGATAAATTTCCCTGTAATGAAAACACAGCTGAACCAATAAGCTTATATAATTCCTTGGTATAGAAACAAAGAGTTAAATGCATTGGGTCCTAAAAATGGACCCTTGAGGTCAGGACTGGCAGGACAAGTCCAAGTCAGAGTGAAAACTTAAGTGTTCTTCTGGAAAGCAGGGCAGCTGTCTCCTCCATGGGCACCCCAGTATCATCAGAAGTGAGAGCTGGAAAAAGCTGGAGTTTACAGGGGTGCATGAAGATCATGGCTCCTCCCCTGTCAACCCAGCGGGCTCTGAAATCAAGCACTGCACTTGACTTTGCCAGTTAGCAGCTAAGTCAGATCCCAAGTCCTCTGCGCCTTTGCTCCTCCATCTGCATGATGGATGCCATGACGGTCACACATTTCCCTGAACTGTGGTCCCATTTTAACAAGCTACTTCCTTCAAAGGGTTTAGGCTAGTGCCTGCTGAATGTTAGGGACACTGCCAGTGTCAGCAAAATTGTTGTGATCAGCCCAAGTTCTACTCTGTCCTTTTTTTCTTAGTACAGGGATTCATGTGCACAGTGGCAGCTGCATTTCCTACCAGGTCCAAGACGCTGTGGGTCTTAAACTTCCAGCCATGGCTTTCCAGTGGGAAGAGAGTTGATCGTGGCTCCTGCCTCCCTGGGGCGGGGTGGTGACGCAGAGGATGAATGAACTGAGAATGAGGCCAAGCTCTCCGAGCAGGACTGGCTCACTGAATCACACAAGCAAGACTTTAATTCTCTGCTACAAGGTAAGGACCGTCAACTCTAGGAAAAGTTGTTCGGTAGGTACAGAATTTTTGGTTTTGTTTTGTTTCTAAAAAGGAGCTCTGAGGTGGAGTCAAATGTGTTGGACTAAGACTGAGGAGATGTATTTGAAGAGCCACTTGTTACAAGGTGGCTGGAACTCATGATGGAAGATGTGACCAGGTAAAAACTACCTCAGCAACAGGGGACTGTCCCCCACTTATTGCTGTCCTGTCTGGGGAAGGAACGCCAACACTTGGTCTTGGGGTTGAATATTTCCTTCAAATTCTAGAATGTCTGAATTTTTTTTAATTTGTAGAATTCTGAACAATAAAGTTTCAGTACTTTGAATGGGCTACACTAGCGGTGTCCTGTGTTCTGACTGGTAATGGGCTGGAAAGCTAGGAGGCTGTGTGCTAAGTTTCATTCACAAAAACATAAAAGACTCTTCTCTCAACAGTAACTCATATCAACACCTACCCAAAACCCTGATGAGCATTTAAAACTCAGTTTCCCTCCCCATTCTACTCTTCATCTGCCTCTCAGAGCCCTTTCTCAAGGGTCCATGGGGAGCTGAAGGCTTAGAAAATCCATGGCCCTGCCTTAGTCTGCCATGTTCTCCCATCTCAGTATTCCTTTTGCCCAGCCCATGATATCCCCATGGTGGCAAAGGAGGAAATGAATCTTTATACTTTCCGCTATAGGTCAACAAGATGGGATGCACCTTTAAGCCTAGCACTCAGGAGGTAGAGCTAGGCAAATCTCTGTAAGTTTGAGGCCAGCCTGATCTACATAGTGAGTTCTATGACAGCCAGGGCTATGTGGAGAGACCAGGATGAACTGACACTATATTTCTGGGTTACAGAGAGATGCCCCTAATTCCAAAGACTGGAACATGAGATCAAAAATTGGAGGAAAGGGAAACACCCCTGAACTTCGATACCCCCATCTTGTATTTTGGAAACAACTCTGATGACCATCCATCAGGATCAGGAGGGGACATTAGCGCACAGAACCTAGAACTTGTACCTTCTGAGGCTCATTCAGTGGCTTAAGTTACCCTCCGTGCCTCAGAAGGTGCAAGTTTCAGGTTCTGTGAGCTAACGTCCCCACCTGATCCTGATGCCTCCTGGTATAATCTACATCAAATGCCTACATTTTTCTAACTCAGAGTTACCACAGCCCAGGCAGATGACTACACTTTCATTCCTTAGTGGCAAAGAATCTAAGGTAAAGATTTACTAGATTCCTCAGGGTCACACAGTTATAAAGAGGTCACTTATCTAAGTCCAGATTCTGGCTCTCCATCCGGGCCACCTGTCATTTTCATAACTGTGGTGGGGGGAAGTCCCAGCACCCTTGACTCACTGCATCTATCCAGGTGTGACATCAGAGGAGGCAGGTGAAAGTCGGGACCTTATTTTAGGTCATTGATGTTCCTGGGAGATGCGGGTATCTTTAGGAAGGGGCATCTGTGTCTGAATACAACAGTCTGAGCTTGGTTTTTCAACTATTTCTCATTCTATCCTTCCTCCCACCCTCTTAGTGAATCGCTGTCTTAGTTGGCCCTCTGTCAGCAATGGCTTAGCCCCCAGCTATGCCGAGGAGATAGTAAAATGAAAAGCTTGTTCTAAAGGTGGGCAGAGGTGAGAAACAGGCAAGGGGACTGTGAAATTTGTGAGGTCAGACTGGCAGAGGAAAAGAAGAGAGAACATGAAGTTCCCATGAATTAATGGAGCTCAAGGAATGTGAGTTCCTTGTGAAGACATGGCATAAAGCTTATGGGATCAACTTAATAAGTCATCAAATGTTGGTGTCATTTAGGCAACTGGCTCCTGCCCCCTAGATAAATGAGTGGAGAAAGGCATTTTTGTGGAATCACAGAATCCATTCCAAAAGTTGCAAGGATATTCAGGTGAGTGTCTGCCATCAACTTGCTCCATCATACAATCTCCTCCCCCCCTCCCCCCCCCCCCCCCCCCTCCGCCCCCTTATCAAAACCAGTGAGCGTGGAAAAATCTAGTGTGTGCTCCCAGAAGGTGCAGGCAAGACGAGGAATCCTGTTGACGCCTCGGCTGGCAGAGAGGCCACTTCCGGAGTGCGTGTCTGCCTGGCTCCCCAGCTGTTCTCCTTCTGCCTCTGCCAGAGGAGGATGGGAACAGCTGATGGCCTCACCCACAGCTTAGCTTGGCCCCATCATTAGCACATCCACCCCTGCAGCTGCCAAGGCAAAGACTGACCTGCCAGCAGGAGAGCAGCTGCCTGATTCTCTGATGAATATTCTGAGTACAGGAAGCTGAGCCCCAGTGCCCCTGGAGTGGGTTCAGTTTCTTTTCAGCACATCCCTAGGATGCATGCACTCTGCATGCCATGAGGTGAGAGCCTGTGTCTGGTTTTCACACCACTGGATCCCCCAGCTCCTAGCCCAACTCTTGGATCACAGTATGCCGGAAGGAAACGTGTTGACTCACACGGGGCCTTCTGGCGCTGAAATCACCATGACTCCATCGAGAACTTGCCACTGAAACACAGACAGATGCTAAATGGGACACCCACGCTGGAGGACCCATGTGACTGTACTTAAAAGAAAGGGAAGTTCATTAGAAGGAATTAAAGGAATTCCCAGCAAAGACATTCCAATATTCCAATACCTCGGAAGCCAGGAGGTCCAGTGGATGCTGGCCTAACTCCAGGGGTTTTCTGACATATGACTTGAACACATAGAATGACAGCTACATCCCGTGAATAAAACCAGGACCTGGGTTAAGGCTCTATCGCAGGGTACATGTTTGCCTAGCATGCGAGACCCTGGTTCCCATCCCTGGCACCACAATCTCCCCATTTAAAAACAAAAAAAAAATCTAAACAGATACTTTCAGGGCCAACCTTCTCAAGTTGTCAGGGTTATAAAAACACCAAGAGTTTCTCAAGGAACCTGTGATCTCTCCAGTCACTTATGTTTGCCCCAAAATCTGATAATTATTAGATGTTAGGTCCAAAGCAGGCTCCAAAACTACCACTGCTGCTAACAGTGTCCTGAATGACAGTCACGGCTCAGCTTGGACTGCACTCTGAGCAGGTAAATAGAAGGATTGCTACCTAAAGTCAGCATTGCTCAGAAATCTTTTAAGGCAGGTTTCTGTTTGTGGGGGATCAGGATTACTATCCTTAGCCACACCCCCTCCACCTCGGAGCCAGCTACTTCCACCAATGAGCATCTAGTTTCTGATCAACACAGACAAGCCTGTGACAGATCAAAGTCCTCTGTACCAGTTCCCAGGCTGTTCTGGCCTGTACCCCACCTCCCACTAATGCCCAAGCTATTCTAGCTCACATGCCTCCCTTAAAACTGGCAAGGCTTTCCCAGTTTTTACTGTCCTGTGGAGACAGCCACGGCAGTTTGACACTCCCCCACCCAGTAAACCTTTTTTCTACCCACAGAGTGGTCTAGTTCTGTGGTTTCACTGCACCCTTGCTTACTCTAGGGACTCAGAACTTCAAGCCTTTGCCACTTGGGTGTGGAGAGCAGGCTTACAATAAACGTGTGGTGTAAATGTTCCGAGCGGGAGAATGGTCTACAAGAATGGGTTCAGACAAGCGAACTCCCAAGCACCTGTCAGGCAGGAACAGACTATGCTCTACAGAAAAGTTCCTGAATTGATACCATGGCCCAAAGTGCACAGAGCTCCCATGGAGGAGGCAGCTGGGAAAGGGAAAGTAGAAGGTTCTGGAAGAGATGAACTATGATAATAAAGAAAAATAAAATTTTCACTCTATGCTCTTGAGATAATGGAATGATCTAGAAGGGATGACAATATAGTATACCCAAAGACGAGGAAAAAAAATTGCCTTTTAAGGCAACTCCAATGAACGGCAACTAAAGGATATCACTTTAAAAAGTATCTAGCAAGTCTGAAGAACAAAATAAAGCTTTTACAAATGAACATTTAAAGACAAGTGGGAAATGTAAAGTGATTCAATAGATAGCTTAAATGGTAACTTAGACACAGCTAAAAGGAGAATTGGTGAGATGAAATTTAGTGTTGGAGACATGACTTGGAAAAGGAGGCAATGAAGGATCAAGGCAGAAGTTATGAACAGGGTCACTGACTAACAAGGCCCAAGGGTGAGTAAGAGCTTCAAAGGAGGTCATAAAGGACAGGGGCAATGGTTACTCTTCATAACAACTAGATTCAAGAAGCGAAGGAAAGCCAGGCCTGGCCTGGTGGTATAGGTCATAATCCCATCTACCTGGGCAGTTGAAGCAAGGGAGGGTCACAAGTTCAATCCCTGCCTGGGTTATGGAGTGAGTTCAAGGCCAGGTTGAACAACTTAATAAGACTTGGTCTCAGAATTTGTAGTTAAAAAAAAGATGGCTTGGGGTGTAGTTAAGCAGCTGCATTTGTGAATATGTTTAAGGCCCTAGCTTCAATCTCCAGTACCACAAAAAGACAAAGGAGGAGGAGACATAGGCAGAAGAAAAGAGAGGAATAGAGGGGGAAGAGGAGGAGGAAGAGATGGGGGTGGGGTGGGGGTGATACTGACATAAATAAAAATTATTCCATGTAAGATATAAACAAAAATAAATTCATATTAAATGGCAATAAAACTATAAAATGTGTAGACACACATATAATACGTGGACAACAACAAAGAAATACTTTATCTAGAGAAAAAGACAGATTTAGATACAATAGGTAACTATTACCTCAAAGAGACCTGAGCCATCTCAGGGAAGGCTGGGCTACACCAGGAGGTCTCTATCTGCTTGAGGAAAACAATTGTCCATCTAGAATTCTACACAGAGCTAAACCCATGAAAGAGTTACATCTTTGTGGAAAGCAAATCTGGTTTGTTCATCAGAAACCTTCGGTGGAAGACACCTTTAACAGGAGTGAGCTGAGCCCAGCAGCAGAGAGGTCTGCAGGTAGGATGTGGATGGGGGCTTGACTGTATTAGATGAGCCAGACTACGTCTGGGCTGACAAAACCAGACCAGAGTCCAGTATGGCCCCACTGCATTGTATTTACTTTAAAGACTTATTTAATGTGTGTGTGTTGGGGGGGAGTGTGAGTGTGCATGTGTGCACACGTGTGTCTGAATGTATGTATATATATATATATATACCACATGCACGCAGGTGCCTTTGAAGGCCAGAAGAGGACATCAGATGCCCTAGAACTGGAGTCTTCGGTGGTTGTGAGCTGCCTGACATGCATGGGTTCTGGGAATTGATCCCGGGTCTTCTGCCTGAACAGCAAGTGCTCTTAAGGACCGCGGCATCTCTACAGCTCCCCCAACCCCCAGCCACATTCGACCAATGCATTAGTTATTCCTGTTGCTGTGACAAAGGCGACTTAGGGGAGGGGTGGCTACTTTGGCTAACAGTTTGAGGGTTCAGTTTGTCATGCTAGAGAAGGTGTGTCAGTGGGGACAGCCCGAGGTTGCAAGGGTGTGCAGCTGTTGCCACTCACCCTGCAGGAAGCTGAGAGGGGTGAATCCTGGTGCTCAGCTGGCTTTCTGCTTTTCTCCCTTCTATTCAACCGTGGTCCCCCGCCTGTGGGATGATACCAGCCATTTCAGTGAGTCTTTTCTCCCCAGTTAACCCTCTCTGGAAACACTCTCACTTATAGGTGGTTTTCCTAGAACAGTGGTTCTCAGCCTTCCTAGTGCTGCGACCCTTTAATACAGTTCCTCATGTTGTGGTGACCCTCAACCACAAAATTATTTTCATTGCTACTTCATAACTGTAATTTTGCTCTTGTTATGAATCATAATGTAAATATCTGATATGTGACCCCTGGTGGCAACTCCCAGGTTGAAAACCTCTGTCCTGGAAGATTCCAAATCCTGTATTAACAATGAGGACCAATCGCAACAATCAATATACGTTTTAAAAGAGCAGAACTGAATCACCAAACAACAGTGATAATGAAAACTCAGAAGTGCGGTGGGAAGCATCAACCCATGCTTAGCCTGTGTGGCCGAGAGGGGGCAAAGGTTCTCTCCAGACTCTGTTAGTGAAGTGCAAACGTGAAAACCCAGACAGTACTAGTCAAAGTGTGCGAACAGAATGGAACTTAGAGCCTCTAAACTCACGGATCTGGAAGGCATAGATAGTCCTTTGGCCATACAGTGGGGGATGGGAGGGAAGGAAAAAGGCACATAAAAGGGCGAAAACTAGAGCTGTTCTCATTAAAATAGGAAGTGGGGTGGAGAACGGTGCAAGTGTGTTGCCTGCTTCTATTTAGGCTGCAGTGGTGGTGCTGGGGAGGAGTATAACATGGAAAACTGTGATAGTTCTCACAGGATTTCTACTGAATACATGTTCTACTAGTGTTAGTAAACAGTGTGCAAGGTCACTGAGTTCAAAATCAATACCCACAATAAGTTAAAAGAAGCATCATTTAGAACCGAAAAAAATGTATATCCAAATGTAAAACAAGAATAGTCAGAGCTAGTACCTGTAGAAACTGAGTAATAGACATAAGTCTACTTCTATGTAGTTATGTTTTCCATACTAAAGACCTAGAGGCTAGAGAGAAGGCTCAGCATGGAAGAGTGGTGGCTGCTGGTCCTGAAGATGCAGCAGATCACAACTCCTGCTCCGTGGATGCAATGGTCTGCCCTCTGTGGGTACCCTGCACTCAAGGGGCAGACACTTTCACAGATACATAAACAACAAAACTAAAAATAGATCTTTAAAACAACCCAAACAAAAGTTAAAGATCTAAAGTAACAACTAAAAGTGCTCGGAGTATCTAGATAGAACTCCTGCAGAGCTATGCAAGGACTCTGGGGAGAAAGTCATCCAAACCATCCTGAATATCATTATCCAGAATGAGTAACTAGAAATGCCTATGTCTATGGCAGCAGCCTTGAGGTCATGAGAATGCTCGTTCTCTGCCAAATTAGCTGAGATCTCTGCATGGGACATTATGCAAACCCTCCAGGAAGATTCTAATATTCGTACAAAGGAATGGGACTTCATAAACAATTTTGAAAGGAAAGGAAGAATGGGAGAGATTAAGTCTTCTAAGAGCTGAGTATGGACAGGGCCCTTTACATGATCTCCTGGCATCCTCTGGGCAAATGCAGAAGTAGACACTATAGAGTAGATGACCAAGGAAGAAAGAGATTATGAAATGTGTCTGAAAGAAAGGGGAAGCAGAAAGAAGTTAAGAGACGGAGGATGTGGAGGAGGGCTGTGAACCGCTGTCCTCTGGACTGGACACAGCTATTGCACTCACCGGCTCACAGCAGCTGTGGTTACCTTCACAAGGCCAAGCCGGGCAAAGTCCCAGAGCAGATGGGGTAGAAGACCCCCAGGCCCTACCTCCAACTGAGGAGCTACTGGAAGTCTGTAGCTTCTGGGGGATGGAGGGTCACTCTTTTTCCAGGATGTGGCCACTGGTAGGATTCCCATGCTCCAATGGATGGTCCCACACCCATATACAGTTGGGTAGCACCAGCTGGACTCAGTGGGTTATCAAGAGAGAAAAGAGATATCAAGTTGAAAGGGAAATGTATTGGAGGGGAGTTGGAGGAGAAAATGGGAGGTGTATGATGGTATTTTATTGTATACATGCATGAAATTCTCAGGAATATAGAAAACAGCTGGGCAGTGGTGGCACATGTCTTTAATCCCAGCACTCAAGAGACAGAGCCAGGCGGATCTCTGTGAGTTCGAGGCCAGCCTGGTCTATAGAGCGAGATCCAGGACAGGCACCAAAACTTTATGGAGAAACCCTGTCTCAAAAAACAAAAAACAAATAAACAAACAAACAAAAAAGAATATAGAAAACAATTTGAGGTTTGGGGTTCCAGCCATCTCGGTCCTCCCAGCCCGGAGAGGTTTCCTGTGATGCAGGATTTTCAGGGTGAGCCTAGCTAGCTGACTTTAGCATGGGATCTCTGTACTTCTGAACCTCTCCTCCTCAAGTCCTTCTTTCAGGGATTTTGTCACTGCAACAAGACATACTGCCAACCTGAGCACTTACAACCTCCCTGGAGATCATGGAAGGAAGCTCTCTCTCAGACCTGTGTTGACCAGAATGGGAAGCAGATTCAGTAACTGTTACTATGATCATGGGTTATTTAGATGTGCACAAAAATAGATGCTGATATCCTCTAATAAACAGAAAATACATTTCAGTTATAAGTCAATAGCCAAAGTTAACCTTTAGGAGAAATTATCAAATTTCTTTTGGAGTTCAGAAAAGAAGGAAACATTCATAAACAAAACAAAACCAAACCACCAAGAGGGCCAGCAAGATGGCTCAGTAGGTAAAGGCACTGCCCTGTAAGCCTGACAACCTGAGTTTGATCCTCTGACCCCACCATGGAAAAAAGAATTGACTACAGAAAGTTGCCCTTTGACCTCCATGTGTGTGCCATATCACACATGAGCCTTCAACACATATCACACACACACACACACACACACACACATACACACACACAGAGAGAGTAATTTTTAAAGTCATGTTTAAAAAATAGATAAATGAGAGCTAGAGAGATGACTCAGAGGTTAAGAGTAATGGCTGCTCTTCCAGAGGTCCTGATTAGATCCTCAGCACCGGCAGGGTGGCTCACAACCATCTATAGCTCCAGCCCCAGGGCATCTGATGCTCTCTTCTGGTTTCCAGGCATGCAAATGGTGCACAGACATATATGCAGGGAAGACTCCTACACATACACACACACACACACACACACACACACACACACACACACGCACACGCACACGTGCATGCACACACACACCACAGATAAATGAATGGTTTTCCCCTCTCCCATCTCAGACAGACTAGTGTTGCTGTCAGCCTCAACCAGTCATAAAAAGAAACTTCTTTTTGCAATGGATAGCATACTTAGAACCACTGGTAAAGCTCTTGAGACCCAAGTGACTGTTGCTATGGCATGGTGGCCCAATTCTTAGGCATAGACATCTATATCACCTCCTCCAAGTCTCAGGGAACACTGTGGAGGGGACATCAGAAAAAATGTCAAGATTCCTGGTAGGTTGACCAGGGCATACCCTACATTTAAGAGTAGTTAGGTAACACAAATTGGACTTCCTGAGTTGAAGAGGAGGAAAAGAAAGGAAGGAGGAGAAAGGAGAAAGGAGGAGGGGTGCTCAAAGTTAAATAGGCTGGGGAGGATCTGGGGGAATTGGGAGAGGGAGACAAGTATGATCAAAACATATATGAAATTCTCAAAGAATTAATAACAATACTATTTTTAAAAGAGAAAGCAAGGATGCTAAGTGCTGGAGAAGGGGCTGAGCATTGCCTAGCAACATCCTCCAGGAGGGACTGGGCTCCTGAGACTCAAGAAGTAAACAAGAGGTCACAAGTCTGAGAAAGCAGAAACTTAGAAGACTCTCCGAGGCCCCTTCTCAGCTTTGTAGCAGGAGTAGACAACTCGGAGAGGTGCCTGTGGTCCAGAGAGCTGAGCCCTGGGAAGGAAACTTAGCTCTGAGAAGAGATTGGGGGATGGTAATGCTGCAGGTCTGGGGCTACAGCTCTCCACTGTTGGGGTGGGTGGGCTTTTCATGATGTGGCTGCTGTTTTGAGTTATCCCTGCTCTTGTAAGCAACCCTATACTCCTATTAGCAACCTCAGTAATAACTTATTAGTCACCCCCCCACTCCAAAAAAGAAAAAAGGATGGAAGAAATGAAGCAAGCTACAAAATAATATCTACACTATGACTCCGATTCTCCTGTTCTGCAGTAAAAAAACACATAAAATATTGGAACAGTGATTGTTTTAGGGGGTACAAAAATTGTGCATAATTTTTGCTTTATTTTTGTTTTCAGGCCATTTCTTAAAATTTCTGTAACCTTACTTGCTATGTTGTATGAATGAAGAAAGATAAACAGTATGGAAAACTGGAAAAAAAAGATAAATAACAATAAGCTAGTCAGAGAAAATGTATAAACAAAACTAGTCTGAGAATGTCTTTAGTCATGAAAATGTCAGTTCAAAGATGAAAATATATCACATCTAGCCTGTCAAAATGTAAAAGCTAGAAAATAGCAAATATGCCTAATTTTGTGTAATCAAAACTCTCCAAGTAGGAATTTTTTCCCTTTGTGGAGCCAATTTGAAAAGCAATTTAACAAAGTATATTAAAGTGGAAAATGAACGTACTGTACAACTCAGCAATTCCCTCATAATAGGTCCCCCAGAGCTCAGGCTTACATAGAAAGAGACAGGCTGAGGATCCACCACTGTGATGGAAGAAGCTGGGGGAAGCAGGTATTTGTCAACAGAGGAGAGCAGAATTTACAGAGCCTACCCGTTCAATTAAAAAGAGTGAGTCAAGTACAAATGCCAGCGTGAATAAAGCTTAAAAACATGTTGATGCTTCAAAAATGAAGCAAAACAAAACCCTGAAGGCTGCAAATGTCATCTGCAGTAAGGAACCATTAGTCTAACATTTAAATGCAAAAGCAACATCAGGGACTGATTGGAGAAATGTATATTTAAGACCCACCAGCTACTCAGAAAGGAAGAAGGTTGGCTGGGTGGGAAAAGGGTGTGTGGCTACACACATACCTTTTAACATTTTAGAGCTTTAAAGTTTAGACGTTCTAAATCATGTATAATAAAATCTAGTGAGTAAGAATACGGATGTGTTACTTACTCTGGGTCCTTTGCTCAACTTTCTTTCTCAATCATCTTTTTCTTACTATACTAAATTATGTTGAAGTTGACTGAAAAATTATTTTAGCTTGAAATGTTTACTTGGTGCTATGGTTTGAATGTGAATCACTTCTGTCTGTCCTCATAAGCAGGGACAGAGTTCATATGTTTGAATACTTAGACTCCAGCAGTCTGGAGAAGTGCAGAGCCTTTGATATGGGTCCTGTCAGATACAGTACTGGAGGGACAGGCCCCAAGGTTCTAAAGGTCAACCTAGCTCTTTGTTTCTGATTCACTAAGATCTGACTTTCATATATATATGGTTTGTATGGTTATATATAATATATAATATAATAATAAAATATATATTTATATATATGGTTTTTAGAGACAGGATTTCTCTGCATAACCCTGGCTATCCTGGAACTTACTCTGTAGCCCAGGCTAGCCTCAAACACAGAGATTTGCTTTCCTCTGCCTTGCGAGTGCTTGGATTAAAAGCATGCACCACCACTGCCTGGCTTAAGATCTGATTTTCTATACCCCAAGTTCCTTCCACCATGCCTTCCTGCATGATGCTCTTTGAGCCATGAGTTGAATAAGTCCCTCCCCCTTCAAGTCAATTGTTTTGTCACAATGTCAAGGAAAGTAACTAGCACACTTGGTCTATCTCATTTCAGGAGTATGCTTGCTCCATTAACCAGAGAACAGCAGCCCTTTAAACCACAGACCAGCTGGAGAGATGGCTCAGTGGTTAAAAGCAGAGGGCCTGAGGCTGGTTCCCAGCACCCACATTGCGCAGCTCACATCACCTGTAACTACAGCTCCATGGGATCTGACACCCTCTTCTGGCCTCTGAAGGCATTTGCATTCGTATGTATGTACCCTGCATACTCCCACACAAACACACAGATTGAAGTACTAAGGCATTTATTTATAAAAGAATATATCATGAGACAATTCAAAATCCTAATGCAAGCTCCAATAATATTGTCTGGATATTAAGGATTCAAAACAAACCAAACAAGTAAAATCAGGCTCTCAGATCACATTCAAGTTCAAGTGAGCATAGGCAGACAGACAGACAGACACATACACACAGAATGCTTACATCCTCTCCTGGCTTGAATGTCAGATGACGTTTTGGGTTCGAATGCTGAATGGTGCTTAGCATGCTCTGCTCAGGGAGGCATTCACAGGGACACCAGCATCTGTAGGGGGTCATCTAAAGGGCCATGGAGGCCAAAGCATCTGCAGAAAGCAGGCAGAAGGTCCAAGGAGGCTGCCCAATTTTTAAAACAGTTGCCAGGAAGCTGGGCTCTTAATGTATAGCCTTGGGATGACATAAAAGCTTAAAGGATAAAAAAAATATCAATATGAGGCTGAATTATTCAGCTTCTCCTCCTCATCTGTCAGTTGAAGGCAAGGTATATTGGGCACTAAATAAAGTCCAAGGAAACAGGATGAAAAATGACTTGCAGGAAGTAGGAAGGTTGAAACAGCGGTCTGTCCAAAGCACAAGACTCGAGCACATATTTGAATTGGAAAGCAGCGTCTCTGACCTGCATTACCAATTCTGCTGAAAATCAGATGGATTTCCAATCTCACTGCTATGAGCATTGTATTATGCCAAAGATAGAGTACATAGATTACAGGATGTTTACCATGGCTGTGGTATGGCCTACTTTTCCTTGTGAGATAGCATGGAAATGGCCTTGCATCTGTCACCTCCAGGCACCATCTGAAGCCCCAGTGTCCTCTGCTGTGGGAAGAGGGCAGAAACAGGACAAGCTGCAGGATTCTCTCCCTGGTGCTGCCTGCGATCTTGGCATGGTCCCTAGCTCCAGTGCCCTCAGTGGTTTTTTGATATCTACATGCCAGTATAAAAATTCTAGGTTTAGTAAAATACTAACTGTACATATAGAATGAAACAGCTACGTGGAATACAAAACCTTCTATCCAGACTATGTCCACCTCACTTCTCAGTCTTGACATCCAGGATTGTTCAACCATGCTGTGAGGGGTGCAGGCTGAGGGTTGTGGGGCCGTGTGAGGTACAGGCTGAGAGTTGTGGGGCCATGTGGGGTATAGGCTGAAGGCTGTGGGGTCATGTGGGGTGCAGGCTGAAGGTTGTGAGGCCATGTGGGGTATAGGCTGAGGGTTGTGGGGCCATGTGGGGTACAGGCTGAGGGTTGTGG
>CABHPH010160147.1:0-52200 GCA_902168325.1 Peromyscus nudipes | reverse complement strand
AGAGAGAGAGAGAGAGAGAGAGAGAGAGAGAGAGAGAGAGAGAGAGAATATGAATCCTATGGTGGAGTCCTTACTCTGTACTCTCAGTTTGAATCCTAGATACACACTTGACCAACTTTCCCACCTTGTTAGACTCTGTTCACATTTCAGCTGTTCAGTCTAAATAGTCTGAATTCACTTCCTACAGTTGACTAAAATAAAAGACCACAAATTTAGTATACGAAAACAGAAGTTTACCCTTTCAGAATTCGAAAGCCTGTGAGTCCAAACTCAAGGCAGAAGCAGGGCATATTCAGCACTGAAGGTCCTAGGAGGGGCTTTTCTTATCCCATCCAAGATGGGTTTTTGATGTTGACAGGAGTCCTTAGCATTCCCTGTGGTGTAGACTGGTCAGTCCAGTTTCCACCTGGGTCTCCACATGGGCTTCTTCCTGTGTGTTTGCTTCCATTTTTAAGATTCATTTTTATTTATGTGTATGTGCGTGTTGGTGTGAGTGTAGACCATGCATGTGCAGCTGCCCGAGGAGGCCAGACGAGGACATACAGTCCCTGGGGACTGGAGGGGAAGGTGACTGTGAGCTGCCTGCCAGGGGTGCTAGGAATCTGCTCTGGGTCCCAAGGAAGAGCAGCAAGCCTTCTTAACTGCTAAGCCATCGCTCGTCACAGTGTTTGCTGTTCCTACTAGGTCACTGTTCACTGGGTTAGAGCCTGTCATCACTCACGTGGAACCATAATGGATTACATCTGCAAAATCCCCACTTCCAAATAGATTACCTTCTGAAGTTCAGGATCAACATGAACCTGGAGGACAACAATGTCTGACATCTGGCTTCTAAAAGTTCGTGCTATATCTACATAAAATTGCATTCACTTGTCCAACATCATCAGGATTCTTAACCCATTCTCAGATTAATTCTAAATCTAAAATATAAGCCACTCAGAAAGTCCCAAGTCTCGTCTATTTTAAATCAGACCTGGCTGAGACTCCAGGTACGTCCATCTTAGACAAAACCTTTTTCTGTCTTTAAGTTGTGAAACCTAGGCAACCAAACACAATAGTCCAGTTCCAAAGGAAGAAAATGGAAGGAATAAAGGGTTACTAGTCTAAGGCATGTTCATGACCCAACAGGGCAAATTCCACTAGTTTTTCAGACCTGAGAATGATTAAAAGTCAATGCTTATAAGCACTGTTTGCACCCAACAGTCAAACACAGTGAGCCAAGGTCTCTGCCACTATTTCCAAGGTACTCCTTTCTCAAGTGCCTGGCAACATATTTCCATTCTCCTGAGATCTCACCGGGAGTATATGCTGATGGCCATATCGGTAGCAATAGTCTGTTAATAACTGCTATGTAATATATACTGATCTGCTGGGCTGTGGTGGCACATGCCTTTAATCCCAGCACTTAGGAGGCAGAATCAGGCAGATCTCTGTGAGTTCGAGGCCAGTCTGGTCTACAGAGTGAGATCCAGGACAGGCACCAAAGCTACACAGAGAAACCCTGTCTTGAAAAACCAGTATATATATTTATATATATACACTGATATCTCTCTCTATCTATCTATCTATCTATCTATCTATCTATCTATCTATCTATCTATCTATCTAACATCTATATCTGTCTCTAAGACACTAGAAACTTTCTTTACTTCTTTCTGAAACCTCATCAGAATTTTCTTTAGTAACTATATTTTTATTGACAATCTCTTCAAGGTAAGTAGTCTAACCATTTCCTCTCTGTCTCAAAATTCTTCTATCCTTAATCATTGTTCAATTCTAAAACCACATCCACATTTTCAACTGTTTATTTCAGTAGCACCCCACTCTTGGTAACAAAATTGACATCAAACAGGGTTCGTCTGAGATTTATTTTAAGGAATTAGGAAACTCGCACATCCAACAGCTGTTAGGAAGTAGACTGAAGTCAGGGCTGAAGACCTCAGGTTTTCCTCTTAGTGTCTTGAATAGGTTGGGTGAGGCCCACATATAATATTTAAGTTGACTTAAAGACAACAAACCACAAGTAGTAAATACATCTATAGAATGCTTTCTGAGTAGTAGTTGATTAAATGACAGGAAGGTGGCCTAGTCAAGTTGACACAAAGCTAGCAAACTGCGTGTCACCACCACACTCCTTCATTCCCGTTTGTCCCTTTTGAGCAATAGCGCTTAGTCGCTTTTCACATACTGCGTTACGTTATTTATTATACAATCACGTGTCTCTACTGACAGCTCCCCTCCTCGTTTTCATTCAGTCAATGCTTAAAAGTACCTACTATGCGTCAGATCATTTCCAAGCACCAACAATTCTGCCCATCCCAACACAAGTTATTTTATCTAATGAAACAAGACCGTACAGTGTTGGGGATGTCGCTCAGAATGCTTGTCTAGCACGGACAAAGCCCTGGGTTTTGTACCAGGCTTTTTCTTTTGGGCCACCAACCAGCTCCCAAATCATGGCATGGAGACTTATTATTAGTTTTGAATGCTTGGCCTAGCTTAGGCATGTTTCTGGCTAGCTCTTTGAACTTTTAACCTGATTCTCTTTATCGACCTTCTGCCTCGGGCCTTATGACCTTTCTCACGTCTGTGTATCTTACTTTTACTGCTTCTCTGTGTCTGGCTGGCTGCTTGTCCCAGGCAAGTCCCTCCTTCTCTCCTCCTTCTCTTGTTCTTCCCCTGAGCCTAGATTCCTCCTCCTATTTATCCTCTCTGCCTGCCAGCCCCGCCTTTCTCCTGCCTAGCTGTTGGCTGTTCAGCTCTTTATTAGACCAATCAGGTGCTTTAGACAGGCAAGGTGAAACAAATGCAACACATCTTTTCATAACTAAACACATGCAGCATAAACAAAAGTAACACATCTTTGCCTAGTTAAAATAATATTCCACAACAGGGTTTGATCCCTAGCACCGCATAAAATGAGGTGCAGTAGTGTGAAGTCAGGAAAATCAAGAAGTTCAAGGCCATCTTTGGGTACATAGCAAGTTTGAGGACAGCCTTCAATATAGTAGACCCTGTCTCAAAAACAGAAAAAGGAAAGAAATAAGACCATAAATAAATCCCCTGCCCTAGACAATGGGTTTTTGTTATCACCTATGGCCTAACTACAGGATTAAGATCACAGGAAACAAAAGGCTTGTAGATGGATTGAAAATAGTCAGCTAGATAGACTGGAAGTAGTCAACAATGTGAAGGGAAGGGTGTACATTTCAACCTTCAGCCCTTCCTCTCTAGCAAATCCTCTGCTGTGCCCAGAATTTTCTTTAGCATCCATGTTCTTGTTGACAGTCTCCTCTGGGCAAATAGCCTATCCTATCTCTGGACAGTTGGAATAACACTCCACCCTTGTAGTTGGATGACAAAGCTCCCAGTCAGAAGGCTGGGTATGTAGCATCACACTAACCCTTCCTTCCTTTGCTCGGTGTATAATTAAAAAAGAAAAAGAAAGAAAGTCAAGTCACCATGGTGGGATCAGAGGGAGTAGCCAGGGAAGATCAATATGAGCAACACCCCTCCTTTTACAATTATGGCTCAACCTGTAACACTGCACAGGGTGGGTGAGCAGCATTTGGAGGATGTTCTAATTCCCCGGAGGCAGATTCAGATGTCTGGATGTGAAGATGTTGGTGAACCCTGAAGACTTTCTAAGTCCTTTGAGGCACACTGAGAGTAGTGGTTCTCAACATCAGCTGCAATTCCAAGTCATCTGGGGGAAAGTGTGTGAACTCCTGGGACCCAGCAGGCAAGTAAAGCCAACTGGCTGAGAGTGGGGTCTACGCATCTGTACTTTGAAAAGCCTCCCACTGTGGGATCCCTGTGTGTAGCTGAGATTCAGACCTGTGCCCTTCAAGGCTCTAGGACCCACATTACAGCAGGTTAATGTGCCTGAGGGTCACCTGGGAGTCTTGCTGATGGTGCAGACTCTGATTCATCAGCACTGGCACCGAGGTCTGGTCCTTCCCAGAAGCCCCCAAGTAGATGCTGAGGTGGCTAATCAGAAATTACATTATCACTAGCAAAGCCAGTGATTCCTGATCCAAACGAGGCCCTAGAGATGTGGGGGAGTTTGGGAACTAAGTCAGAAGTTGGTACTGATTGGGAAGAGTTTCTAAAATCCTAAAGAAATGCATCTGCCTGAAAGCCTTCTTCAGCTGCCACTGCTGCTTGAGGTAAGCAAGCAGAAAGGCTGCCTTTGATACAGCTGTACAGTAACTTAAATACATGAGTCTGGACAAGCATGGGACACTCATCTGTTTCAGTACTTGGAGGCTGAGGCAGGAGGATCACAAGTTTGAAGCCAGCCTAGGCTACATAGTAAGACCCTATTTCCAGGAAAACATAAAGATCTGTTTGGTTGGTTGGGTTTGTCCTTGTTTGTTTGTTTGTTTGTTTCTAAAGATTCCTAGAGTAAAATTACGGAAGCTCAAGCTTAAACCTTGGTTTCACCCATCACCTGCTGTGTTCTCTTTGGCAAGTCAGTTGATACCTTTACACATCCATTTCTCTGCCTGTAAGATATCTTATAAAAAGTCAATGAGTTTATACCAAAACCAGCCAGATCTGTGCCTGGGAAATAGTAAGTGCTCATTAATTGCTAGTTATTATAATTATTAGAGTGGGAAGAGGCAGTTTTTGGAGTCAGTATAGACATGAACAAGTCTTTGCATAGTTGCACACACAGTTGTGTGACCAGAGCCAGGGTTCTGGTCCCTGTTAATCTCAATTTTGTCATCTGAGAGGGGCAAGAGCAAGGCCTACTCTACAGAGGGTGAAGGGGTAAATAGTAAGTACACAGCACAGGTCACACAGTCAACATTTGGTAAGAAGTCATAGCTAATGGGGAGTCGAGCCAGGCGGGACCTTAGGGGCCAAGGACTTGGCTGCATGGTAACTGTGTGACCAGAATCGGGGCTATTTCTATATCAACTACTTGGTCTATTTCTATATCAACTACTTGGTCTATTTCTATATCAACTACTAGGGTTGGGAGGAGATGTGAGTCCATAGGAGAGCACTTTGCAAACGGTGAAGCTAAAATCTCAATGGGGAGTCTATGGTGAAGGTATTTTCCCTCCTTGCCCAGGAGAAAGAAAAAAAAGTATGCTTGTTGTGCTCTGGTACCGCCCCACACTTCCCCCAAAGACATTTTCAGTGAACCAGGATGTGAGTATAGGCAACATCTCCCTTTTCATTAAAGTCTGACTATATCATTTGAATAAAATATCATCACTCACTAATAAATAAATAATAAACAAATAACCCACCTATATCAGAAATCCTTGGTTTCCCTGCAACAAGACTTTGCCCCCATACCACCCTCTTTCCTTTTACGTAGTTTAGTGGTACCCTTTCTCCAAGATCCCTCCAGACACATCTCAATAAGTCCATTAGAAAGGGAAAGTGGAAGACCGTGTGTTTAATGGGTATTTAAAAGGAAAATTGGAGCATGCACCGACGTGAGAGTCCTCAGTGTGGACAAGGTGGCACCCAGAGGTTCCAGGACACTTGTCTCTGCTAATAAAAGCTCCCTGAGCAGGCATCCCATGTGCCCAGTTCCTAAGCACCATCTGGCAGCCACATCTTGAGCTCTGCCACTCTTGCATGTGATCCAGACAGCTCCAGTTCACTTCTATCTCGCAACATGAGGGTATTGACATTTATCACTGGCTTCTACTTCCCGGAGCAGAGAGGCAGCCTGGCAGACACAGGGGACGTACATCTCCGTGGCATCACACCCAGCAGCTGACACAGGGGATTACTCCTCTTCTGTGTCACCCTTTGGCACACACTCCTCTGCTAATGACAGTCACTAGCTTGTACTTTGAACACGGGGAGGGCAGAGAGTCGCTCCCAAACCCATACTTCGTGCAAGCTCTTCTTTCTAGGGTAAGACTGCAACATTTACAGACTCAATTCACATTTTAGGTATACATATGTTTCTGTTAAAAAAAAAAATATGGTGTTAATTGAGCCTGTACCTGTGTATGTGTGTTCACATATGGAAGTCTTGGATAAACAGCATATAAAAATACAGGTTATTTTCCTACAAACTATATCCTAATCTGGCACTCAGCAACATACTCAGTATTCCATTATTAGGACTTGGATTTTTGTTTCCCAATCCCTTCTGAAGGACAAAAATTGTGCTCATGAGGCAAAGCATTTCCCTTCTATTTAAGCTCATTGGCGCCCTAATGAGACTCTCAAATGAGCTCTAAGCAAAAGGGAAAAAACATGACTCAACTTTCAGAGGCCTCGAAAACATTCTGCGTAAGCTGGTGCGTTCCCAAACATCACCTCGGTTTATTCAGGTGCTGCCTCATTCTTCTGGTCTTTTTTGTTTCCCAATCACAAGCCATTGTTGTGAAGGTGAACAATGCGTCTTATGTAACCCAGGCTGTCACAGGAGGAACCTCTCCTCCGTGTTATCAGAGGTCCTTGTTTATTCTGCTCCCGAGAGTCAAATAGCCTTAACGGGGGCAGGCAGTGAATCATGCTGTGGCTACAGCAGGAAGATGACGACAGCCACAGCTTTTTAAATTCTCTAGAGAGGAGACCAAGAAGGAAATGCTGGGGAGGGGGCAAAAGATGCAGATAGGGAGAAAAGAGAAGGACTCATGAGAAAGGAAGAGTGTACACGGGCTTCTGTTATGATGGGAGTGTCACCATGAACCACAGAGTGGCTCACTGAAGGTCATCCAAGGTGAAATGGAAGTGATCAGTCTGAACAAAGGCACAAGCAGAACTCAAATGTCTAGGGAGAGCCGAAATTTGCAAAGAGGAGTCATGAGGCAGGAGGATTCTATCCAAATATACTTGATGTTGGGATGACTTTCCTGTCCGAGAGTGTTGAGGGTGAGCTGGCAAGGATGTTCTGCGAAATAGGAAAATGAAAGCTCATAGAAAATATGAGCTGGAAGGAAGATGGGTGACTACAGATAGCTCTCTCACTCTTTTTTTTTTCTTGTTCTTCAAAACAGGGTTTCTCTGTGTAGCTTTGCGCCTTTCCTGGAACTCACTCTGTAGCCCAGGCTGGCTTCGAACTCACGGAGATCTGCCTGCTTCTGCCTCCCGAGTGCTGGGATTAAAGGTGTGCGCCACCACCGCCTGGCTATGGATAGCTCTTAAAGGCAAGATAGCTGGGACCCTAGTCTTTCACTAGAAACTGGTTTGCCTCCCTACGCTGCTTTAGGGCAAGGCTTTCTGACAATTAAAATGGCATCCCAAGCCTTCTTACAGGAGGGTAATCCTTCTAGCCCTGTGGATCAACAGCTAATAAATGCTAGCATATATTCTCACTGTGGAAACATCAAGCAAGAGTCAGAAAGGATTTGAGCAGTCTTCCAGGTAAATACTTTTTTAGGGGTCATAGTAAAAAAGATTATATGGAGACCTGGGCATTATCATATCCCACAGAGAGGGCTATAAACTGGTGAAATATTTCCAGAGGACAGCTTGGCAGTATGTATCAAAAGCCTCAAAACAGTGAATACTCTTTGCTCATCAGAGGGATGAATTGCCCAATAAATCTAGAGTCTTTTTCACAAGGAATAAGCAATCATGGCTCTGTACAAAGACAGCTGAAGTTCTGTTCATCCACCTATTGTTTCTAACAGTAAAAACTGAAGCCAGTTTAAACTTGGTATCATAGGATTGGGTGACTAATTAGCATATGTTTGAAGCAAAATCCTATATAGTCATTAAATTAATATATAAGAGTATTAATTAATGGGAGAAACTGCCCATGCTACATCATTCAGTCACTGATGTTCTAAAGTTATGTATCCAGTGTGATCTTATTTTTTGTATATGGAATGATACATGCTTAATTACTGAGAGAGGTTTTTTTTGTAGGTAGATTAATACAGTTTCATTTTCTTTCTTACATTTATTTTTGACTTCCAACTTTTCTATTACAATTTATTGTATTAATTTTGAGTGTAGATTCCTGCAAATTGGGCATTTAACTTGGATCCCACTGGTTGATGGCTGTTCAGTATGCTGTCTGTCAACAGTCTATCAGTTTCTTCTCTTCATGACATTGCTCTCCACTTAACTCCACCTGCGCTTCCGTCATACCTGCCTTTGAGTTCATCATGCCCACCATGAAAACCTCCATGACCTCAGCCTCACCCTCCACTCTCTTACTAGTACCGCTCTTTCCAGCTCTCTGCCTTTGTTATTCCTCCAGACCCAAAGACATGTAACACAGCCTGAGCCTTCATTCCACCATGTCCTCACTCCCCTCCTAACTCAAGGTCATTTTCAAGGTCAGTGATTAAATGTTTTCTGCGCAGACACTCCATCCCTCCCCTCTCTTACGTTTCATTTTATGAACTTGGAGAAAGCCCCGATCTTGGTTGACTGTAATTCTCTACCTCATCTGCGGCTGTACCCACGCACCTGAATATAGTCGGAGAAGCTACAGCCTTGTTGGGTCCCATTCGGAATTCAGTATGGCTGACATTAAGTGTGAAGTTCCATGGGTCCCTCTTCTTTAACTTCTGTCTCCATCCTTATAGGATGACCCCAATCCTATTTTCTCATGGAGAAAATAGAAGTGACCAGAAAAGAACTCCGAACACCACCCGTATAGCCTTCTAGCACCCACATGTGTCCATGTCTTCCTACTCACCAACTGTGGTGAATGAACAAACCACACTCCCAGCTAAAGCCACGTCTTCCAGCTGCACATGAAGCCCTACACTGTTTTGACTATTTCAGTGGTATTGGACAGCAGTTCCCCTTCCCACTCACGTTATTTTTCTCTCTTTCTCTTGGCCTCAACCAACAGCATTTGAACATTGTTATTTCTCCTACCCAAACCTTTCACTGCCCCGGTTCTTCCTTTGGTCATAATCCCAGGTATTCTTCCCTTGATCACTAAACCCCTCGAACGAATGAGTCCGAGTCGTCAGCCCTCACTTTCTGCTCTCAATTGGCACACTCCCCTGACCCCTCTTGACGGGGCTTGTGCCTCTGTTGGATGTCTCCCTCTTTCCTCATGGTTCTCACCCTAGTCGCCTTCAGCACCATCAACAAGGTGACTGCTTGGCCTGCTCCTTTCAGAGGGATCATAGGCCATTCCGGTCCCTGTTTTTTTTTCTCCCCACCTGCTGCTTTTCCAAGCCTCCTTTGCTGCTTCATCCTAACCCCCTTCCCAAGACCCCCCTCCTCCCCCCTCTCGCAATGCTGGAGGATCTCGAGGCTCAGTCCTTACGCTGCTTCTTATTTCTAATCCATGTTCATTTTCCTGGTGCTCTTCCTCAATTTCATGTTTTTAAACGCCATGCCTATACACGTCTACACAGACATGCCTATACTGCACAGATGTGTAGATCTGTATCCCTCACTTTGCTCCTGGGGTTCAGACTCATAATTTCACCTACATAGTCAACATCTGCATTAATGTAAAATGTCAGAAAGCAAATTCCTGTTCTAGCCACCAAATCCATTTCTTTCTAGTCTTTTTTCTACCAGACAGTGGCCATCACATTCTTCTGATGGCTCAGTACCGAAGCCTCGGTGTCATCCAAATGCATCAAAAAATCCAGCTGGCTCTTTCTGAAAAATACGAAGATCTTACCACTTCTCACCCATATCTTGCTAGCATCCTGGCATGTCACTCATGTCCCCGCCTGGCCACCTGTGCCCTCCTTAACCTCATCTTTTTGTTCTTTTTTTCCCCATCTATCTGTCAACTTAAGAAAGATTATTATTATTTTTATGTGTATAAGTGCCTGCTTACATGTATGTCTGTGCACCACAAGCATGCCTGGTGCCTGAAGAGGCCAGAAGAAGGTGTTGGGTTCCCTTGGGGTTACAGAGGGTTGTGAGCTGCCATGTGGGTTCTGGGAATGGAACCTGGGTCCTCTGCTAGAGCAACAAGTGCTAACCGCTGGGCCATCTCTCCAGCCCCAACCAAGATTCTCCAAAGGACATTGGTATCTGGGGACAGCAGAGCATTTGATGGGAATATCTACCTGCCCCACACTTATTTATGGCCGTGTTCAAAGAGGTCTGGACAAGAAGTTATTGGCCTTTGTGTTGTTTTTGAGACAGGGTCTCACCTTGTAGCTTTGGCTGGCCCTGAACTTGCAATGTGGACCAAACTGGCCTTGAACTCACAGCAATCAGCCTGCCTCTGCCTCCTGGGTGCTGGGATTAAAGGTGTCGTCTTTGGCAGTTTTAAAATATGGTCTTTAACTTAGTTGGCATGCCTCCTAGTGAGAGGCCAGGGGCCTTCCTTTCCTGACTCTCAAGCTGGCCTTGATGACCCCTTCACCATTGGGTTCTGGCAGCTCCCACGGCCTGTCACGTGGAACACTTGCTCTTGGGACATGGACACCGTGGGTAAGGCAGCCTTAGCCTGGAGAGCACCTGTATAGATAGATAGGACAGAGGTCCCTAGCTAGTAGCCCACACCGAGCTTTCAACTTACAGCCAGCACCTACTTGCCAAGGATGCCCCAGCTAATGTCACCTGGAATGGAGACAAGCTGCCCCACCAAGCTCAGCCCACATTGAAGACTTGTGACAAATTGATGCCAAGCCCTTAACCTCTAGCACAGACTGTCACACAGGCCCAGAGAGCTGTGCCATTGCAATACCCTCCCTCCCTCCCTGTTAGCCACTTGGCCGTCTTTCCTCTCCCTGAACACTCATTAACGCTCTTGTCTGGGAGCCTTGGCACTTGCTCTTAACTTCTATGTCCGATATACACACCAGCCTCAGAGTCAGTCAGTCTCTCTCTCTCTCTCTCTCTCTCTCTCTCTCATGTTCTCTCAGACACACACACACACACACACACACACACACACACCACTTTTGAGTCGTTAATCACTGTTATCTTTTCAGGAAAGCCTTCCCTCCTAAACTGGCAAACCACAGCGCTGTCCGAGCCCCACCCCCCTTTACCGGTTTTCTCCAGAGGAGTCATCAGCATCTGATACACTGCATGGTTTACTTATTTGGATAGAGCTCGGGGTGACAGGAACCATCTGTGTCACCCTGCCGATTCTCTGTGTTGACAACAGTGTTTCTCTCACGGTCCCTCCTCAGCTGACAGGCATGGCCTTACCGCAGATGCACAGGATCCTTACAAGTTTGTCCCCTCCTTCCCACCCTCTCTCCTCTCCAGGAAACTGACTTCGCTTCTCATGCTGTCCACCTGCCTCCTGGGCCATAAAAGTCAGATGCCTCAAGTATTCTCCACACTGGAAGATGGTCTCCTCTGCTGGAGAGAAATTCTTTGTATGGTATCCTGTGCTCATTTCACACCAGGGATGATTGTGAAAGTTTAGGCCCAGAATTCCAGACTTTGGTGTGTGTGTGTGTGTGTGTGTGTGTGTGTTGGGGGAGGGAGAGCATCATTCACCTGTGTGGGTATACGTGGAGACCAGAGTTTTTGGTTTAGATATTTCCACAATTACTTTTCCATTTTATTTTTCTAGGCTAGGGTCTCTCACAGAACCTAGAGGTCACTGTTTACAGAAGATCCCCAAGATTCTCCTGTCCCTGCCCCCTTGCCCTGGGGTTACCGATGTGAGCAGCAGCACCCAGTTTTGACTTGGGTGCTGAGGATCTGAACCTGGTTCCTCACGCTTGTGCAGCAATCCCTTTCACCATGGAGTCATCTCTCCAACTCCTTCAGGCTTCATTTTTACAAGCAAAACTAGTAAGAACTTAAAGTAGGTAATGAATATGAAAGAATGAGGTAAGTGAAGCGCTGCGGCTGTTGACTGCCATGTAAAAATGACCCCCAAGTTCAGAGGCTTCAAACGACAGTCGTTGACTTCCTATGTTCGAGGCTGCAGTCTGAACAGGGCTCAGGAGGGACTGCTTGCCTCTGCACCACGTGGTCAGCTGGGGCAAATCAATCCAAAGCTGTCGAGTGTGTTTGCAAGTTTGTGTCCTTAGTGTTTAAGGACTTCTCCTCTGTCTCAGAGTCTGGCTTCCACGCGTTATCAGGCGTTACTCTCCAAACAATTCTTATTGGAAGCTGTGAGAAGCCACTCGCTTTTCTCAGGTTGTATAGCCAAGGAAGCAAAGAGTGCCTCTGATCCATGGGCGGGGAGACCCTCATGTGGCCATTTATGACCACTGGAAACCATATCAATGTGATACAAAAAAACTCAAGTGATTTTAAATACCCTATCTGTATTCATTCTTGGAGAATTTCATGCAACCGTACATTAATCATATTTACCCCCACTCTTCCCAAAATCCTCCCAGATCCACCCCCACACCCCCCAAAATATCCCACCAAGACCATTTTGTTTTGCCCACATATTCATGGGTACAAGGCCACCCATTGTAGGTTGGTTGACCTACACACACACAATCCTTGTTTTAAAAACATGCAGAGGGGCTAGAGAGATAGCTCAGTTGTTAAGAGCACACTGGCTGATCTTCTAGAGGATCTGGGTTCAATTCTCAGCACCCACATGGCAGCTCACAGCTGTCTGTTATTTCAGTTCTGGGGACCCTATGTCCTCACACAGACAGACATGTAAGCAAAACACCAATGCACATAAAAATAAATCGTTAAAAAATGCAGAAAGCTTATGGGATGCCAGTGATCTTTTGGTTTTACAGAGTGGTAAACTGAGGCACACTAAGATTTCCCAAGCTGGGATTAAGGCAGGCACTCAGTCATTAGTGTTTCTTCTGTCGATCTTTACACAGGCCCACAGTGACAGGATGACAAGGGAGGAGAGGCATCAGAGCCCAGGTTTGTGAGGGGAGGATGGCTTCTTTCTACAGGAGCTGACTGAAGCACAAAAAAAAAAAAAAAAAAGAGTCTGATGGAGACACTGAGCAGGGATCACTAGGTAGGGTTTGCAAGGGTTCCAGGCGGTATACTAGGGGCAAGGAAGCCAAAGAACTAGATGTGCTCCTTGACTTACAGACGGAAGTTAAATTGTTAAACCCGAACATGTTAAGGGCTGGCATAGAAGTGCATATGTCGCTCCAGAAAAGTAGAGGAAGTCAGAATCAAGGTCAGGCCACTGGTTCGTGGAGGGCAAATGAGGTGGCCTTTGAGTTAAGAGCTGAAGGAAGAGGAAGAGCTTACCAAACAAACAAGGAGCGGGAGGCACATCTCCAGGAGAGGAAGTAACATATTTGGTGAGAGAAATTTTTAAAAGTCTTCTGCTTGCTATATGCAAGTTATTTTATTTTTTTATGCTTCCATTTCCCACCTGATAACCGGGTATACTGATGGCACTTCTCCAAAACATTGCTATGAGAACAAAAACAATAAACATTTGTAAAACATTTAGAGCAGTGTCTGTGCACTGTAGGTCCTGCGTGAGTTTTTCTAAAGATGATAAACTGACTGTTGAACTCTTAAGTCTCTTACATGAACTGTATGACCATCTAGTCTCCTCCAATGTAAAATCCTGCCACCCGTTGCTTCTACCCAGAGAAAATGTCAGACTTGGCATTTAACCTCACTGGATTTCCTTCCGTCCTCAGGGCTTTCATTCCTTTCAAAACTGTATCCCGCTCACTCAGTCCCTGATGCAGGTGGAACACGGGACAGGAGTCCCGGGGTGAGCTGACCATGAATCCTGTGGTCATCAAGATTCGCCAGAGTCTTAACATTGGCGCCCGACCAGCTGTAAGTGGCTCTAATTACATTTCAATGGAGCATATAGTCAAAATTTGACAAGCACATAAACTTAATAGCTGATCTGCAAGCATAATTAGCACCAGACTGATTGGTAACTGCCAGTGAAGAAACCCTGGAGGCTGTTGTCCGGAGTCCTCCAGTTAAAAAGAAGAAAGCGTGAGGTCTGAGCCACTGTAGCCACAGTGGAGCTAAGTGTCCGCTCCATTTGTGGATCTAGACACAATACAGGGAAGCGAGCCATCCAAATGCATCACCGGAATCCTGTTTGGCGGTTCTGATGGAGAAGAAGATAAGAAAGGGAATCAATGGGGGAAATGTAAGGTGCGGAACTATAAAAATAAACCACATGTCCCTGACATCTGTGTTTGTCTGTTTAAATGCACTCTGTTTAAAGCAGTGGTCTTCCCTCGGCAGGCAGGGCCGATACCAAGACGACGTCCTCCACTTTCCGCTTTTCCTTCGGCCCTCCCTCATCAGAAGGGCTTTCTCAGAGACCTCTTCACTTCCAGCTTTTTGATGTTCGCCCTAAAAGAGTGGGCAGACTTGTGGACATTATGGATGGGTGATTTCGGAGAGTCAGCTTCTCACCTGCTCCACTGTTCTGCTGCTGAAGAGAGTCTGCGCTCCCTCTTCTCAGATCGAGCCCTTCCCAGAGCCTAAGCAGAGAGTGCCACTGTGCATAATCCCAGAACAGGTTTGAATCGAATAAAGGACACATGACGCGGCGGCCAGATGTTTGCGGGCGAGAACGGGAGCTAAGTTCACACAATTGTTCTGCCTTCTTGCTCCGCTCCAAGGTTCTTTCCTGTGGGCTGCAGATCTTGTTGCCAGCAGCTCAGCTCTGTTGGCCTCCACCAGCTCAGCCTGCGCTCCAGGGGCCGCTCACAGTCTGCCTTCCTCTTCCTGTGCAGCTGGTGTTTGCAGAAGGACACGATTCGGAGGTTGATTTATTTACTTTGCTGTATTTTTTTTTTTATGAATGGACATAGATGTCTGTTTGTTGAAACAATCAATCAAACCCAGTAAAATGGTTAGAATTTAGCAGAAAAACACCCTTGGTGTGCATGTGGAATGCTATGACTTGGGCTCTGGAGATGCTCAAGCAACTGGCTTACTAAGAACAAAATCAGAGAATGTGTGGGGTCTTTAAATATAAACCCAAGTGAGTGATTCTTGTCTTTCACTCTGCAGCCTGGGGTTCATAAATGAAGCATCACTTTCGATTGTGGAAGATAATGGCTGAAGTTTCTCACTTGGGAGACTTTCAGGATGCTTATATGGCCTCAGCTATAGAGAGAAAGGGAATATTCCAGAAAGAGCCTCCTCCTCTTTAGCAAACTCTTCCCAAATCCCTTTTTAAAAGTCTGAAGATCTGAGACACAAGCATAGAACTCACATGAAGGACAGCCAGGCTGGGGTAGACACCCTTCCTTTAAAGAGTTTATTTAAAGGAATTTTTTGATTTTGAAATACAATTTTGAAAGCAACAAAGAAAACCTTAAGACACAGCCAAAGCCACCCTCTCCTGCTGCTGCCGTATTAGCCACCAAGTTTCCCTGCCAGAGGAAACAATCATATTTCTAGAGTATTCTTCTGGAGACGTCCTACATACACAGAACATTCAAAGATAGGTTTGCTCCTTAGATATACAGATAATAGCACACAATACACACTGTTCTGCACTTTGCTTTTTTCCCTTGAACAATACATCAGCAGACAAAGGTGTTTTTTTTTTTTTTTTCTGCCCACGAAGCTGTCAGGAGAGAAGTTCTTCAGCTCAGTGAGCTGCATCTGGTTCTGGCTTATTGTGCTGACAATAAGCGCGGTGCCCAGCCAAACTCGGCCTTCTCCACAGGTATTCCCAGCCCCAAAAGACAGGAGTCCTGCTCAAAACCTTAAAACTTTTGATAGCAGCAAGCAGGGAGTGGGCGCGGGAGACGACGAAGGCCTAACTGTGTTGAATGGACTGTGGTGTGAGCTGACAAGCTGAAAGGAAGGCACCTTACAGTCTTGCAAAAGGAAGTCCATGGCTTCCTTCTCTGCTTCAGTAATTGGAACAAACTCACCTGCTGTGGCAGCACCATTTTTGCTAGGCAGAGATCTTTAGGGGCCTGAAAGATGGCTCAGTTGGTAAAGCGCTGGCTGAGCAGGCATGATGACCTGAGTTTGGTCTTAAGCATCCATGTAAAAGCCAGCAGTGGTCTGCATCTCTGATCCCTGCCCTGGGGAGGCGGAGACAGGCGGATTTCCTGATGCTCATTGGCCAGCTAGCCCAGGCCAATCAAAGAGCTCCAGGGCTGGGAGAGACCCTGTCTCAAAAGAGTGAAGTGGATAGTGACAGAGGGTGACACCTTCTGGCCTCCACATGCAGCACAAGTGCACACACATACACACAAATGTGTACACGCAGCACATTGTTGATGCACACACCCCTACACAAACGAGTACATACACCACTTGCATACACTTGCAGCACATGTTGACATACACACACAACTGTGTACACGCAGCACATGTGCACACACATACACACAAATGTGTACACACAGCACATTGTTGATGCACACACCCCTACACAAACGAGTACATGCACCACTTGCACACACTTAAAAGAATAAAAACAAGCAATTAATTAATTAATTAATTAATTAATTAATTAAACAATATCTTTAGGAACAGTATGGCCTTAACAGTGTGAGGCAAGCAGAAAAGGAGCAGGTTTTGGAATGAGGTAGATATTGGTGGTAATGTTGGATATACCAGATATTAGTTTATGCAAGTTGTTTACCTCTCAGCGTCTTTATGTTTATATATATATATATATGATATATATATATTAGAAATGCATACCTTATGGTGTGGGTAAGACAATTTTTGCGTTTTAAATTAGGCAAAACTAAGCATGGTGGTAGACTGAGGTAATCCCACCAGGTGAAAAGTTGAGGCAGGAGGGTCAGGAGTTCAAAGTCATGCTCAGTTATATAACAAGTTCGAGGCCTACCTGGCTCCATGAGACCCTTTCCTCAGACAAGATAGAAACTGTTGCTGTGATATTGTGCGTATCAAGCAACCCCCACTGCACACACGCTCGCTCGTTTGCTCACTGTGACTTGGCCCCACTCAGCTACTCTTGCCCTCTTTTGTCTAGCCTTGAAGCTTTGGGTCAGGCTCAGACTTGCTTTCTGATTTCAAAGAGCAACCATTACCTGAGGGCATGGTCATGGGGGAGGGTAGAACACAGGAAGGCTGGTTCTTCATCACGTAGGCAAAGCCGAAGTCAGTGTGGTAAGAAGAATGGCTGACCACAGCACATATAGGTTACACTACCCCCCTGGTACAGTCCCCAGTGCCTAGCAGGCACAGAATAAGCCTTTATCACTCTGGTATCCAACAGAAAAGAAATGGCACTAAATCCATGATGATTCTAAAATAGACCCTGAAACTCTTTAAACACACACACACACACACACACACACACACTTAAAAGTCAGTGTGTTATTTTGTTCTAATCAGAGTTGACATCTCTAGCTTCTTGGTACGAATTTGCCTGCTAAGTAGATGTACCTTCAGGGCCAACAGCGTGGTACAGGCATAGCAACAAAACCCTCCTTCCATGGGGACCAGTTCTTCACAGAGCCTATGGCTGGAGGCTGGGTAGCGGACAGCGGCCCCCTCAGCTGGGCTCACTTGCCAGTGTCGTGGCTCCTGAGAGTGGAGGGTGGCTCCAGAGTCTCGTCCTGTACGGGTCCCTGCATCCGAATCCAGACCCAAGAAACATGGTGGTGACCTAGCGGTTTGCCCAAGGCTCTGGGGCTGGAAGCCGGCACCACAGGGAGATGTCCAGACTCACACAACTTAGTTTCTTTCATCCTGATTGACGGGATAAGATGGGAAGGAAGGGAGGGAATTCTGAAGAAGCTTTGTAAGACACCGACAGTATAAGCCTGTGGGTGGATAAGCCGCTTCTGGAGGGAGTGGGGTACAAGGCAGTAACTTAAGGAGGCACATCTCAGGGTGGATGGACGACTCTGCTGTGTGTGGACACATGGAAGTCACGGAAGAAAGATGTAGGGCTCCAGCCCAAGTTTCCTTTTTGGAAATGACCCAGTGAGAAGTTTGAGAGCAGCGATTCCCCTGGACAGAATATTAAGTTTCTCACCAGTCGTGTAGACCTTAATCCTGGAGGGGATGGGAGAGACAGAGAGGGAGGGAGAGAAGTGGGAGGAAACACCCCGCAGATGAGGAGGAGGAGGAGGAGGAGGAGAAAGAGGAGGAGGAGGAAGAGGAGGAGGAGGAAGAGGAGGAGGAAGAAGGCCGTGGCTGTCTGCTCTGCTCCCCTGCATCAAGCCTAGGGCCTGGCCTGAGGAGGTGACATGAGCGAGCATGTGCGGGAGGGAAGATGGCAGAGTCATTGTGACGATGACCTCTGTGACTTTACAGAGCGAGCTCCCCAGTGAGAATGGCCAGACATCGCCAGTCCCCACCAAGCAGTTGACACATCTTACTTGCAGAGCCAGCACATCCCCCACTTAGCCTTGCTCCCCCATCTGGTCCATCCTTGCTCACCAGCATCTGAGATCTGCAGCCTCCCCCACAGGCGCAGCAGCAAAGACGAGCGAGCGAGCGAGCGAGCGAGCGAGCGTCCCTGGCTTGGTTCTCCGCTTTCTCTTTGGTTTTCCTGTTTGCTTGCATGTGAGAGTCTGTTAGAGACTTCCTCTGAGGCCTGCTTGCCAGCTGACCTGGGAGTGTTTGAATATACTCTCTCAGGGCCTCTAGCCCCAGTGACACCACAGTGACACTCTGAGTCTTCCCTCAGCAAGGCTGGACCGGTAACACCTCCCCTGGAGATGGGAATGCCAGGCATTGCACCTGCTGTGGAAACAAAGGCTCCTGGAAAGAGTCCTCCCTGTGGGACAGTCCTTGGATGCTGTCCAGAAACAAGGCTCAGCCTCTTGTTCCTCTTTAAAACATGGCCAGGTCCAGTCAGACCCAAAGTGGTCACTCCGAGGGATGAGTCCCGTCACTGGGCCATCCAGACCCTTCCAAACCAGACCCAGCTGCTGGTGCAGGGATTCAACATGCTGGGAATGGCTTGTTTATTTCAAAACAATCGTGAGGCTTGATTTGATATAGTGAAAGAAATTAGTGCTTACTGAATACGGCCAATTATTACTGCATTAATTCATCCAGATTAGCAGCTGACATTGGCTGGGAGTCACTCAGGACATTTCAGTCAGTTCAGCTGAAAAGTGCTGTGTCCATGGGGCCACCCCACCCTTACCTCCAAGCCAGATGACCCCTCCTGGTCTGGATGACTTTCACAGCAAGGGTGAATGGCATTATTTTAATGTCAACTGGAAAGGGACAAACTAAGGCTTGGTGGTGAGAGCTCCCAAAGTTAGACATCATCTTGCTACCATTCATATCCATATTAGGCCAAGTCTTGGGTCCATGATTCTTTGAAAACAGAAGAAACTATAATATGCTACAGGGAAATAGAGCCCCAACACTTTCTGATCTTCTAATGGACCAACTTCATATGTGAGTTTACACCTTAAGTGAGCAGTCAAGATTCTGCTCTGCTGTAAGGAGCAATGGCTGAGGACAGAGAGGATTACCTGATCAACATTAGGAACCATGGTAGATTCAGCCCAAGGTCATGTATTGGAACCCAAACCCCTACTACTCAAGAGAGGGACTGTATTTGGAAATTCAGACCTCAAAGAGGTTATAAAACTACCCTTGAGTAGGTGCTCAACATACCAGGTCGTGAACACACACACACACACACACACACACACACACACACACGCACACGCACACGCACACGCACACGCACACGCACATGCACACGCACGCATGCACTCACTACAGAGAACTGGCTCACACAGTCAGGGAGACCAGAAAATCGCAAAGCTGATGGGCTGCAGTGTGATAAGCTGGAGGCCTTGGGAAGCTAATGATACAGTTCCAATCCAAGCAAAAAGTAAAAGGCCAGAGACCCAAGAGAAATAATAGTGTAATCGAACCTGAAGGCTGGCGGGTAGAGGTTCCGGGAGAGCCAGTATTTCATGGAGAGCCCCAAGGTTGGCAAAAGCCAAGGTCTTGGGCAAAAGGCCAATACTCAGGAAGAATTCTTTCTTACTCAGAGGAGAGAAAAACTTTTTGTTGCTTTCCATTGATTGGATGAGACCCATCCACAGTAGGAAGAACATTCAGCTTTAATCACTACTGATGGGAACACCAATCTCATCCAGAAGTAGCCTCCCGCAGAACTCCAGAATAAGGTCAGATACGAAAGGGTACCTCATGGTCTCCTTCAGTGAACACGTGATATTAACTTAGCCCTAACCCACTCTGACTGTTGTCCCTATCAAAGGAAGAAATCTGAGCACACAGACATCAGGGGCATGGCTGTATAGAATGAAGACCACACGAGGACTCATCAAGGGGACAAAGAGAAAAACTTCAGAAGACACAGACCTGCCGGCAACTTGAATCTCCAGCTTTCAGAACTGTGAGACAAAGTGCTTGCTGCTAAGACACCAAGTCTGTGGTATTTTGTTAGGTGGCATCAGAAAACCAATACACTAGCCTGCAAGACCAAGGGTAGGGAGCCTCTGGTAGTCCTGCCGCCTGGTACCCCTGGGTACATATCTTCTTCACCTTTATTTTAGCTTCTTCTTAGGCATTGGGCCCATGAACCCAAACATGAAACATTATCGCCCCCTGGGAAAGAGGCAGAGCTCAGGGGTGGGGAGTTTCTCCCGTGGGGCTTCAAGATAGAAAGACCACACTAATGTACAGCTGGTCCATGGTATTGTATCCCATGACTACCCCATCCTGTCAGAGAAGCTCAAAAATCCTAAGTCTTTTTGTCAGACTTTAAGGTAAGCTAAGACAAGGGAGGAGACATGGGGTGCGTTCTGGTCTGCAGGCTGTACCGCAGCTTCGTCAGCGGACATGACTTTACACTGGGGAAGTGGCAACCGGTGGATATTCCACAGAACCTTTGGGACTGAAATGGCCAGAAGAGGGTTTTCTGAATTGGTTTATGTTTTCTGCCCCTCCTGGAATGTCCTTGGTACCTCAGTGTTTATTACATCTTATTGCTATTAGGACTCTTGAATTCTACCTGGGTCTGGGCAGCCTCAGCACCCAGGGCTGATGGATACCTGGCTGTAGGCACAGACCCTCTCTGTAAGGACAGCTACAGGCAGACTAGTCATGTGACCTGCTTCTAGTGTCTTTTGCTACATATGTGGTCTTGAATGATGCGCTTCATCTAGGGCTATGGCTTCCTGCTTTTCAAGTAGCTCCCCTCAGGCTCTGTAAGCTGCCAGCTGTATGGGAGAGGAAGTAATTCCCTTGTGGAACAAATTTCACCCTAAGCAAAGAAGAGACTCACTTCAGGTAGATAAATGCCCTCTTTGTTTCTTATGTGGATGTCTATGTTTCTTAGAATAGACTGCATGGCGGCATCTCACATGACCGAGTCCATGATATTAATTTCTGGAGGCCACTAAAACAAGGTGGTACAAACAGAGAGACTTTAAACATGAAATTACTCTCTCACGGGTCTGTAGGCCGGAAATACTGGCATCAATGTATGAGCAACACCACACTTCATATAGGTTTTAGAACAATGATTCTCAAATTTCCCAATGCCATGACCCTTTAATACAGTTTCTCATGTTGTAGTAATCCCCAACTACAGAATTATTTTTGTTGCCGATTTATAACTGTGATTTTGCTACTGTTATGAATCATAATATAAGTGTTTGATGTGCAGGATATCTGATATGTGGCCCCTGTGAAAGGGTCATTTGACCACCAGAGGGGTTGTGACCCACATGTTGAGAACCACAGTTCTAGGGTGATTCAATCGCTCGTCCCTTCCAGGTGAGCCTCCCCTGTGCTGACATTGCCTCTTCTTCTGTCTGTCCCTCTGCCCTGTAGACCTCTTGACATTGGATGGAGGGTCCACCTAGATGTTCCAGAATAATCTCTTTATTACAAAATATGTAATTACAGCCGGAGGAATTTTTGGTCTAGATAAGATGGCACTCATAGGTTACAGGAATTAGGATTAGACATACCTTAGGAGAAGTCACCGTTCATCCCATAGCAGGCAGCCTTGCTTAACACCCACTCAATACCCCTCACAGCTCTTCATCAAGCTGTGGCCCACACAGGGAGACTTCCTCCTCGCCTCCCCTCCCACCCATTGAGTCTTTCTTCCTGCCCAGAGTATGTAGTTCCCAAAGGAAGCATCAGTGCTCAGCCTCCACTGCTAAGAAGAAGAGGGCTAAGGCAATACTTAACATAGCTTGGCGGATAGGAAGTGATCTCATAGCTTGTTCAAGAAGCCATAATAGTCATAAACTAGGTACCTTATTTTAAAAAATCTCTCCTGATTCTACAGGCTAGGAAGCCCAAGATCACATCACTAGAAGAGTTGACAACCAGAGAAGATCTATCCTGCATCATAAACCATGCCTTCCAGCTGGGCCTGCACAGTAGATGCATGCTACCTCTGCAGGGCCTTGAGGAAGGGCCTATCCTCAGAGGGCTCCACTTTCATGACATAGCCACCTCTTCAAGATGCCACTTCTTACTGCCCTCACCCTGAGGGTTAGAGCTTTACTGTATGGATTTGGAGGGATATCAAAAGATCTCCCCGATAGTGTGTGCACAGCCTCAGCTCTAGCTTCAAAGGGGCCAGAACTGAAGTATGGGCTCTGCCAGCTAGTGCCTATATGACCTTGGACAGGTCATTTATTTATCAGTGCCTAAGCCTCAGATTTTCACCTTCGAACAAGAGTGGTAAGAATTCTTAGTTGTCTGGATGTTACAAAGATTAACAAAAAATGCCTAGCAAACATATGACATGTCATAAGTATCAAGTATATATTTTCTATTATGATTAATATCCGAGTGGATATGTCCTCTAGGAATCTGCTCTTACATGTAGTAAACTAAGTATTGTAGGCTTCTGGACAGTGTGGATGGTAGCCACAACAAGCTGGCTTCATCCCCAGTCTGGTCGGGAGACCACCATTTCTTTTCAGCTCTCATTTTGGGCGTTTGAAAAGAACAGAAACTAGTTTCCCAAACAGACTTTGTGTCAGTCTTATCCGAGATCATCAAGTCTTCAAGACCTATGTGACTTGTCCCAGCTGGTCCATTTCATTCTCTACACTTCTCTCCCTGGGTCCTAGGTTCTCACTTTGCTGATCCGTTACCTGTTGGCAAACAGACTTGTATTCACGCTGCACTTCCTGCCTCTCAAGCCCTCCCACCGCCTATCATCCATGCATGCATGCACATGCAAAATGTGAAATGCCCTGCCATGTCTCATTTAACACTAGGGAAGGGTGGTGAAGAAGTAAGAGTGCCCCTGTCTTCATATAATGTATAGATTAGAAGAGAGAAAGCCGTTCATACTATTCTAATTAAATGTAGTTAAACTTCCAAAAGGAACACCTATGGGACATAGAGAAACCGTAAGCAGAGACATGAACCACACAATCTACTTATTGGAACTTCACTCTTCTGCAAGAGCTGGGTAAAGTCCTGGTCTCTCACTGCCCGGCACTCACTTCAAATTCATCAGGACAACCATTTCCTTGGGTTTTGATATTCTACTAAATAATATTGAGGAGACGTTCCCTTGAGCTGGGCTTGGAGCTAAATAATTTGTGTGTCTGTACTTGGTGCTGGAAATAGATCTCAGGTGCGGATGAATCCTAAGGACTCAGGCACACTCAGCAAGTCCTCTCCCACTGAGCGACACTCCAGCCCTAAATACATCCTACCCATTGCCTCATTGAGCCCTCCCGACATGTTCACTAAGCCCATCATCTTCATTCCTCACTAGCTGCGATGGATGCCGAGTCTTCTTGCCCATCTGTCTATTTTCTTCTCAGCCCCATCACTCTTAGAAATTACATTTATTTCCTTATTTCCATTAGAACATGCAAGTTCTACCACAAGGAAGGTAACCTCCTTTCAGCTAAGCCAATCATAGATCCTTGATTCTTGGCTATACAATAGCTGTTGGGTCTTCAATCTATGCCTCTTAGATGAGTTAATTAGTGAATATAATCACAGTCATTTTGCCTGTAGATGGCTGAGGTAAGGTGTAAACCCAGACATGTTGTTTTGTGATTCCTTACGGGGCCCCCTCCTATTCATCTTACTTCAGGGCTGTCTCTTTACTCCTGTATCTGCTTTGTGGCTTTGAGGGCGACGGCAACCATGTCACAGTCATCTTTGTAGCCTCCTCCCTCCAGCTTCTATAGGGACATGCCTTGCTCCTCAGACACTGCCCATATTTGCTGAAATGAATTGAATATGTTTCCATGACAACACTGGAGTAGGAGAAAGGATGTAAGGCCCTGTATGATTTCCCAATCCTCTCCACTGAGAACTATATGACAGGCTGTGGAAGATTCCTCCTCAGAGCTCCCAGCACAGAGGTCCCAGGCACACTCCTGGCCCAAGATGGCTTTGGGAGAGAGGCACAACTCTAATGCTAAGTTGGCTGGGTCTCCGTGTCCAGCCTGAGTGATTCCCACTCTGTAGAAGAAGGTTTGAGTTCATTCTCCATGTGAAGATTGAGGTCCAAGTCATCGTGTGTGTGTTTCTTAGAAGATCATAGTCTTTATGGCTCAGTGACTTTCTGGGCCCCCTCACATGGTCAGGGTTCACTGCTAGTGCGAGGTAGCCTGGGCATTTCAGTGGGAAGGTCGTGGATGCATCTTTGTGGAAATGCCACTGATGTGTGGGAGCTTCTTGTCCGGCTTGACCTTGACTTCTCACATGTCCCTTTAGCTGTAAAAAAAAAAAAAAAAAGTCAAGGGAACCTCATAAATTCCTGCACTGTCCCTTTATCCGTGTCTATGGAGCGGCGCAGCAGTGAAAGCTTTCCTTGGAGCTTACAAAATTTTGCCTGCTGTCATCAGAAAACCCAGAGGACCTAAAGAGACAAAGTCAGCTCCTGTGCACATCAGAGCGGGCCACCAAGGAGGCTAAGGACCTCCCTGGAACAATAGGGGAGGAGGCATGGGTAGCAGGGTGGTTAGGGAGCCCAGGCTTCCTCTTCCAGGGGACCAGCCATAGCGATGGGTGCTGCCTCTCTCTGCTTTCCCAGGATCACGGATTAGAAAAGGCAGACCCCATTTCTAAACAGACAGAGAAGGCAGCAGCCACAGGCTGTGGCTTCACAGCATCTTGATATCACCTCTCTTCCATGTGATAGTCCTCTGTTGTCTGAATTCTCTCCACTAACACAATTCCCAGAAGCCTTACAGAACTGCCCTTTAAGAGACTAGTGCTCAGATTCAGGTTCCACGAAGGATGAAGAATCCGTTTGAAAACGATCTGCAAGCTTTTTCTGTAAAGGGCCAGATAGATAGTCAGGAGGTGTGGACCACAGCACCTCTTGCAACTGTCCCCTCTCTAGCTTTGTGACAAGCAGGGGGACAGTTGTCCCCTCGGTAGCAACGAGAGTGGCAGTGAAGGAAGAGACAGTCAATGGAATGGCAGAGGGAACGGCTGCCTTCCATAAACCTTATGTACAAATGCTGCCAGCAGCCAGAGTGCCCGGGAGCTGCAATTTGGGAGCTGCAGTTTGCCTACTGAGCTCACGCTTGTAAGGTAGAGACCTCCCTCCCTCTTCCTCCTCCCTTCCTCCCCCCACTCGCCATCTCTTTATCCCCAGGGCCTTTCACAGGGAAGAGGTGTTGAAATGTTGTTTGTTGAGATACTTAGCAGCTGCTAACAGTTCAAGAGGACCAGCCTGGTGACAGACTTCTCAGAGGCTAGAGCAGGTGGAGAGAGTCCTGTCCTGGCCAGCTCGAGGACCAAAGAGGCAGTCCTCTGCCATCAAACCTGCCACCTCAGCTCCTCTAAGCAAACAGATCTCATTGGTTGTGGCCACCAATCCCCAAGTCCCAACTCACTGAGATCTCCTGGTTCCCTCTTGTGAAGCTCACAGGAAGTCAAGTCTGAGAGCACTGGGTGTCAGCGACAGGGAACACTCACTCTTCCAGGGTTGGCACTTCCCTTATGTCCCCACCCTCTAGAAAGCGACTCTCTCTCGCCATTTCATGGGGTGAGCCAGGGCCACTGTCCAGACTCCCATGAACAGTCAGAGCCCTTATATGAGGGCTGGCTCTTCTTTAAAAAACCACCTTTTCAGAACTAAGTCTCAATTACCGTCTTTCTTCCCTCAAGGCAGTGATGTATCTCTGGCAGTTATGGAATCTAAGGTCAATCTAGCAACACTGAAGAAGCCAGCGTGATGTTACTTTCAGCATGAATTTTAGGAGATAATGACCATTCTACTTCTACTGTGTTTGGACTCTTGTCTTGGTTTACTGGAGGCTGGAGTACCCAAACCTTTGTAGTATACACTCCTTTGCAACTCCAGACATTTGGAGACTCCGAATCAGTCAGAATAGATAAGATGATAGCACAATAGCAAATTCCAATTTCTTGACACAACCCAAGTTTATTTCTGGCTCCTGTCACATGTCCAGGATGGATTGATGGGCAAGCTCTACGCGTTGAAGTTGGAAAACCTTGTTCTTCCTTCTAAAGTCTGTCTGGAGACTACCTGCTTCCCTTCCATTGACCACACAAGTGGTATGATGCATGGGTGGGGAGGTCAACCCAGTCATGTACAAGGCAGAAGGAACGGACTTTGAGCAGGCCTAAGGCTTGCTGCAGGACCTGAATGACGTCAGATACCAGGTTCCTCAGAGAAAGGAAACCCAGAGGAGTTCACCTGAATATTCCAGACAGTGTAGCACAGGGAGGGTCATTCATCTGAAGGTTGTACCCAACTCTAGTTCCAATCATGCTCTTCATTCCTGGTCTGTGTCACATGAAAAAGTCCCTGTCGGGGTTGGGGATTTAGCTCAGTGGTAGAGCGCTTGCCTAGCAAGTGCAAGGCCCTGGCTTCAGTCCTCAGCTCTGAAAAAAAAAAAAAAAAGGTCCCTGTCGCAGGCTGCCACTGCCACAGACACGGCCCTCCAATTTGCCTTCCCCGCTGTAATGAAGTGCAGCCTTCTGACACCATGACCAACATAAACACCACCTTCCTGAAGCTTCCTTTCCTAGGCCTTTCATCATAGTGACGGGACAACTCACTGATGTACCAAACCACCTCCTGAAATCCCTGCCTCCTAGGACAGTCACATGGGTTGGGATTTCAACACAAGGATTTGGGGGTCACACACATCCAATCACAACACCCTCCGCTGTGTGGCACTGATCCCCCTGTGCTCATCTGGGCAGTCACAGCTTAAGGACTCCGGTGAGAGGCCTGGCCCAGTCACACCCAAGGCAGCTCCTGGACTCTCGCTCTTTGCTCACTTCAGGTCCTTCCCGCACGAGCATGGCTTACTGTCCTGACATTGCCTTCCTTTGACTCTGACACACAGCGTGGTCTGGGTCTACTCTCAGTGCCCAGCAGTGCCGAGCACGTGATCCCCCAGGAGTGCCTAATGTATGGGACCCTAGTGAGGAGAGGAGGAGGATTCAATGACACTCCACCAGACACCGCAGACTAGAGAAAGGGTCAGAATGGGCCTGGGTTTCCTACAAGGAGATAAACCAGGGAATTAGTTTTTTTGTTCATGTTTTTATCCTATCAGGTCACAAAGGCTGGCCTGCCCTGCAGACACCTGTGTAACGGTCTGCTCAATGCCTACTCCATTCTTGACATACAATAGGTCCTTATTAAATGTTTTGGGGGAAAATGTGAATATGTTCATTTAAAGAATAGTTCCATTTTCTTCTTTCCATCCTCATAAGGGCGATAAGAACTTGACCACAAAGCAAGCTACTGACGTGAGAAAGTCAATTAACCAAAGTGAAGGTGGAGGCTTCTGTTCTGTGAAAAACCAAGTGAAAAACCATTCAGAAGTGGATTGAGGCCTGGGGAGCATCGCTTTGGGGCCTCAATTAGAGAATTAGTTTTTAGTATTCTGTCCTAAATAGTGAGAGTAGAGGGACTTTACAGCACTGTAATGTACATTGATTGATGATTGATTGATTGATGATTGATTGATTGATTGATGATTGATTGATTGATTGATTGATTGATGAGACAGATGCTTGCTTTGTAGCCTAGGCTGCCCTGGAACTCACTATGTAGGACAGGCTGGCTTTCAGACTCAGGGTAGTCCTGCTGTCTTAGCCTCCCAAGTGATGGAATTACAGACGTGAGCTGCCACATCCTGCCATAGCACTTTCTACATTTGTAAAGGTGCTAGGCAGAATTAGTGTGCGGCCTGCTTGCAGAGCTGGGTACCAAAGGTGGTCCATCTGAAAAGCTCAGCCGTGCAGACAAGCAGAGAGAAGATGCTCAGTCCTTTCCCGTGAAAGGAATGGTTCACTTCTGTGTGTGTGTGTGACATGTAGATACAAAAAAGAGTTAGATGAACTTGGTGGGGGCAGGGCTGGTGACATCACAACCATGGGCCAAGGCTGAAGGCAAGTCGAATTCAAACCGAAGTTTGTCTAAAATGCACGTGCACCCTAATCTCTAGTTCCCTTTCCAATTTCTTCCTGCCAGACCCAAGCTGAAGTGCAGACATGTAGAAACCTGACCCACCTTCAGGAAAGAACTTGGCCTATCGTCTGTCCTCAAATAAACAGAAAAGAGGGCAAAGGGCTGGACTGATGGCACATCTGTGACATCGTCATCTTCTGTCCATCGGGCTTCATTTCTACGATACTGCATTGCTGCATTTTTCTCTGCCCTTACAAAACCTAGCAATTGGTGAATCTCTGCTCATGCTTGTATGTGAGAAGCTTGACTCCTCCCAAAATATGTTAATGGAGTTTGGAGGTGGGCCTCTGAGAATTGATTAATATTAGATGAGGTCGTGAGACTGACCACCATGATGACTCTAGGCCTGTATAAGATGACGGAGAGAGACCTCCCTGACCTGTTCACCTGCTTGCCCGTCTCAGCATGGGACAGTACAGCAAGAAGGCCTTTGCCAGCTGCTGGGAGATGTCAACACTGTGATCATGAACTCCCCAGGCTCCAGAACTGTCATATACGTATATATATATGTATATATATATATATATATATGTATGTGTGTGTGTGTGTGTGTATATATGTATGTGTGTGTGTGTGGAGAGAGAGAGAGAGAGAGAGAGAGAGAGAGGAGGAGAAGAAAAGAGAGAAGGAAAGAAAGACACCGATCAATCAATAAATGTAAGAAAAAATGGACTAACCCTGCTTTCTAGCCTTACGGTTTCAAAAGCCCTTCTTCACGTGCATAAAATCTCACAAAACATTGCTTTTGACCCCAGGGATATTCCCACTCTCATACCTTCACAGAGCACACATGAACACTCATGTCCATGGACTTTATGGTTTCAGCTCTTACTCCCTAGGAATAGGGGTCTTACAGAAAGCCAACGGCTAAGTGAGCTTCAAATACACTGCAATGTGGGAGAACTATCCTGAAGGTTGGGTGCCATGTGTACTTTGAAGAAGTGACCAACAACTCACCCATTTTCCCTCATAAACAGAACTCAGGGCTCCAGGGACCATGGCGAATGTGGGAGAGGCGAGTTATTCCTAATGGCCCCTTCCCGAATGCTGGCCTTCTGTCCCAGACACTGGGGCTCTTCGGGTTCGGAGGTCTGTTTTCATAACAGAGAAATACTTCCACTACATGACCCAAAAGTTGCTCTTCTGGTGTGAAAGCAGAGACAGCCAGTCAGCCACTTGGGGGTCCTGATCCCCATGAAGTAGCAGATAGAGAAAGGGATGGTGGCTGGTCCTGATTAGTCAAAGAAATCATTTTTCTTCTTCCCAAGCACTACACCTGGGACCCAAGGGATTCTCTGACGTATTGTGAGGTAAAAGGAAATAGAAAATGTTAGCTTCTACAGCCGAAGCCCAAGGCTACCGTATTATGTGAGCAGAAAGTGTGTACTGAATATTAGCTGAGTAGCCAAAGGGAAAATTGGGTAAGTTTTAAGCCATTTCCTCTGGTTCCAAAGCTACCATCCTGTATTCAGTACAACAGCCGAGGCATGCAAGTCTCTGTTTATAGCTGGCTCTCCGTTCACCTTTACCAGAGAGTGAGGACCCTTCACCTGGCCATCAACAGTGCCCACCTATATCTTCAGCAGCCACATAAACACGTTCGCTGAGCCCACGTATAAGACTCTGTGCCAAGTCCCTTTCCTGAGCATCCAGGTTTGGGTGGTACTAACCTCTTCCCAGCACTTGAGATGCTGGTTAGTTCGATGTCATGGTTTTATCCCTTTAACCCTCTCTGACCTGTGAGGGTTAATCTGCCGGATTAAAATCCCCTCTGTGGAAACAACAATGTGGAGTTTGTTTTCCTAACCTGACACTGAACGATACAGAAAGGACGCTTGAGATCATCTCACTTGTCATTTCTACCACTTTTACCGAAGTTTTCATCAAGACTTCCAACTTCGGAAAACAGAGAAGTGGTGCTTAAGAAGACATAAAATAGAATTTTAGTTTCACAAATGCCATCATCCAAACAGGAACGCGAGATTTTCCGGTAAAGACCTTCTGCAAAACTAATTCATTTTATTTAAAGGCTTCCCTCTTTGTATTTGGAGGTTAAATAAATGATAGAATTCATTATTCCACCAAACAAATCATTTCACTTATTTTGGGTAAATTGCACTAAATGTGGTTTAATTACTGTGTCCAGAATAGCATTTCACATCTGTGGCCCCAGAAGCTGTTATAGCTATGAACACCCAGAGAAAAGAAATGGAGCCCTCTTGTGGTCAATTTAAATACTACAGCCCTTGCCCCAAAGACACCTTAGGGAATGCTAGCTTGAGACATCGCTGAACACAGGTGGGGTCTGACGTCCATGCTTCTTAGCAGGCTGCAGATATAGCATTAACACAGTTATAAACTGTACGCAAGGTCATTGCTCAATGTCAAATTTTAGATGAAAGTCTAGGGAGTGGAGAGGGTCTGAGTCTGGGTGGCATACAAGGTCAAAGAGAAATCTAAATCCCTGTGTCGTTCAAAGTCTTAATACAAGCCTTGTTTCCTTCCTGTGGTCCATATATAGGAAAGGCTACCCGCTATAGAAACAAGGAAAATTCACTGAACACAGCAAGTGATTGACTCATGGAGAAGGAGATACGCAGATCTGCACGGTATTGCCGTTGTGGCAAAGACAAAAGAATCCAGATAAGAGGCATGTTAGAGACTCAAGGACAAACAAGGACATGGAAGGGGGAGGCACGTGAGCTTGGGATCCAGTGACACTGAGTTCGAATACCACCTGAGCTCGTTCCTAGCTGTGTGACTTTGGGCAAACTATTTGGTAACCTCCATGTCTCGGCTTCCTTTGTAACATGAAAATAGCCTAATCTCATTCAAGGCGACTTACAGGAGTGGGTGATGAGCACAAGCTGCGGAGGCAAGCTGGGTGACCTTGCTGTGACCTTTGGTGAGTTTCTTATCTTCTTAGGCATTGCAAGTTGTTTGGAAAATTAAATGACCCCCCCAGACACACACAGAGGCACACACACACACACACACACACACACACACACGCACGCACGCACGCATGCACGCACGCACGCACGCACACGCACACACACAGAGGCAGTCCAGGCATTGTGGGAGAAACTGCCATTGTATTGCTATTTAAAGAGCCTCCAGAGGCTTTGTAAATGGTAAATGTGAAGTAAATGATAGCTTTACTATTGGCTGCCAATCATTATGGGAAACATACTTATCTTTTTTCTGCCCACTTCTTTTCTACTCGTCAAATCATATGAAATTGCTATTTCAATAGGTCAAAAATACTTGAATGTGACAATTCCTCGGGTAAGTCTAATAGAAACCAGTGCTTGCCACCATTAAGGACTGTTGGTGTAGGCCTCAGACAAGGGAGAAAATAGAGCTGTATTCATGCCACTGGGCCCAGGGACTGATGGAGTGTGTCTTCTCTCCTGCCCGTGGGGACCAACACTGGGTAGTTTTAGTGGGACTTGGTCCTTCAACTCTCCGGTGCTGGCTTCAGGAGGGTGTTGCCTGGGAACCTGTGCCAATCAGGCCATAACTGGAGACTCAGGCCCCATTATAGGTACCTCAATGGGAAGGATTTGATATGGAATTGGAAAAGATTAAAAGTTTATAGCCAGGCAGTGGTGGCACATGCCTTTAATCTCAGCACTCAGGAGGCAGAGGCAGGTGGACCTTTGTGAGTTCGAAGCCAGCCTGGCCTACAGAGTGAGATCCAGGACAGCCAAGACTACATAGAGAAACCCTGTCTCGAAAAACAAAACAAAAGCATGTATAGGCAATGTTGGGAACCATCATAGATTGGCAACAACTGGGGGGGGGTTGCTACAACCTTATTCAATGGATATAGAGACTAGACAGTATCATTGGAGGTAGAGCCAGGGCCACCAGGAGGAGAGGGAATAAGGTAAGCCCACCTTCCTGGAGCAGAGAAGAGAGGGGAAGACTGTCTCCCTGCCCATCGGCTTCCTACCTCCGTCTCCAAGTCTTCAAGGCTGAACTACATGGATGAATCCCATCCAAGTTGGCAATGAAGCCTGGCCCCTGTAGTTTGCAGAACCAGTCCCTGAATTCAGAGGAGACCAGAAAAAGAAAGGAATCAGTGTAAGAGCAGAGAGGCAAATGACCGCCTGGGGTGGAGGGTGTGTTGGGAGAAGAGGAAGCTCTGGAGTTGGCTCTCCCTGGAGCCAATGTCTGCCATGATGTGTCTGATGCATCGGTGTTCATAATCCCATAAAGGAAGAGACCGACTGGAAGCTTCCCTACTCTGGCCATCAAATCCCACGTGGAAACTGGGCAGCTTAGCTTGTCTGTGCTGCTTTGAAGATGGAGAAGGGTACAGATGACTCTGACAGCCTACTCTGAGATCTCCAAGTAGATTACAGGCATCTTAATAGAGAGGCAAAGCGGCTGCAATCTACCACACAGCCTGGGTCCTGACTCAGTGCTGAGCCCAGCATCCGGGGGTGGGGGTGGGGGGAAATGGACTCTCCTACAGCTATGGGCACCGGACACTGAAATGCAGTTCAGTGTCCTAGGCTGAGACCTGAGGCAGAACAGAAACAGGAAAGAAGCTAAGCTACGTTTTCACTAAGCTCCTAGCAGTGTACCTCAGTTAACTTCCTCCTTTGTACCGTGTACCAGAGTACCATGATTACGTGAGAAATTAACCCTGCAGGTCAGCCTCGGAGGTCTGAGAATGTGGCTTGGTCAGTAAAGGATTTGCCACATAAGCAAGGAGAACGGACTTTGAGTCCCAGAGCTCACATAGAAAAGCAGGGTGAGGCAATGTACACCCGTCATCCCAACACAGGGGAGGCAAAGGCAAGCAGATCCTTGGGGCTTGCTGGTTAGTCAGCCTAGTCTGATGGGCAAGAGCTCCAGGCCAGTGAGTCAAAAACAAGGCATATGGGTCCTGAGGAATGGTACCTGAGGTTGTCCTCTGACTTCCACACACAGGTGCACATTTATGCCCACACGTGCGCCTGCACACACATAAACGGAGAGTAAAAAATGATTAGGTAGAGGTTAACCTTTTATAATATAAAAGTATATAGATAACGATTTTACAACTTGATAAAGATTGAAATCTTTCTCCTGAGATTGGAATGCTTTCTCCCGAGACCTCAGCGGAAGCTCCGGAGCGGTCACTGTGTACTTACCAATGTACTGAAGCACCATGGGGAAGTAGACGCTTTCACGAGCCCCCACGGTCAGGGTCACATCCAGAAGCATCAGAAAAGCCACATCCGAAGAGGTAAGAAGCGTGAATGCTGTGGAACAACCCTCGTGTTCACTGTGAATATGTGTTACTCTCATTGGTCAATAAAGAACTGACTGGCCTATGGCTGGGCGGGAAGAGATTGAGCAGGAGATCTAGACTGGGAGGATGCTGGGAAGAAGGAAGACGGAGTCTGAACTAGTGAGCGGAAGGATCCACTAACCGCAGGCTAGTTGTGAAGGTGACTACTTCCCCGGCCGTGTGCACAACCACGCTGTCACCTGCTTCTACCAGAAGCTTCTAGCACCCCCCTTTTACTGAACCTCTATGGTGGTGGACACTCAATTTCATGGACAGAATTCATACTCTTTTTTAAAAAAGGTTTACTTATTTGTTATGTACACAGAAGAGGGCGCCAGATCTCATTACAGATGGTCGTGAGCCACCATGTGGGTGCTGGGAATTGAACTCAGGACCCCTGGAAAAATAGTCGGTGCTCTTAACCTCTGAGCCATCCCTCCAAAGTTCATATTCTAAAGGACTTCTGAATTCAAGACCTGCCATAACAGGGAACAGACATTCGGGGCTCATCTCAAAATGAAAGGGCCCCACCTCAAGATGACCTATCTCCAGATCTTAAAACTGTGGGAAAAAGCAGAGTGTAATGTGTACATACAGACTGGTGCGTTTGGCCAGTTTAGGAAGGCAGCTGGCTTATTGCCTATGCTATGAAGGATTTTGTTTCATTTTTTTCCAATTAACTGCTCCCACCGTCCTTTATCAAAGCCTCCACCCCCACCCCCATGGTGGTCTTCTTAAAGACACTCCAATTCAGCCCAATAGCTCTGTATTCATTCTTGGTAGTCAAAACAATACTATCCGCTAACCCGAGTCGGGCCTCTGTCTCTTGCATGATCAGTGTTGTATTTAATCCAAATGTCTGTTTTCCAGCCCAGGGTGTGTGGCTTGCTAGCCTTTCTGCCTCTGAACTCTTTGCAATAATGACTTCTCCAGCACCGGACCAGGACGAGGAGAAGGGAGCTTTCCCTGGCATACCTGTTATGGTTAGGGTGTTTACCTCCATAAATAGTGGACTGATTGGTTGTGCTCCCCAAATTCAAATGCTGAGACCCTGACCTCCATCTAGTATTATTAGAAGGTGGGTCTTCAAGGACTAATGAGGCCTGAGCATGGAGTACTCCTGGAAATAAAGATACCTGTGCCTGGGGAGCCGGCTCAGGTGATTGTCCGGTAAACATGAGGACCTGAGTTGGATCCCCTGCATCCATGTAAAAGCTGGGAGAAGTAGAAAATGTGGGTGATCCCAGTCCTTGGGGAGGCAGACGAAGGTGGGTTCCCAGAGCCTGCTGGCTCGCCCATCTAGCCCAGTCAGCGAGCAAGTGAAGGTTGCGTCACTGAACCCAGCGAGGCTCAGTGAAGAGAACTTGTCTCCAAACTAAGGTGCGGAGCAATAGAGAAAGACAATAGGGTATCCAATGCTGGCCTCTGCATGCATGGACACACATGTGTGTGTATCCTCACACACAAGTTCACACACACACACATATACACACAGAGAAACAGAATCACCGGAGCGCTCTCTTCACAGCCTTCTGCGGCAGGAGGACACAAACAGAGGGGGAGGAGCCTGCAGCCTGAACAAGCTCTCAAGGGAACCTGGCCACACCCCACCTTACACTTCTAGCCTCCAGAACTGGGGGAAGTAATTGTTAGTGATTGTTTTTAGGACACTTGGTTTGTGGTAATTTGGTCCTAGATACTGCAGAGGCTTCTCCTACCAGGAGATCAGCTCAGCCCTGGTGAACTTCCATGGCAGGAAAGGAGTTCAGTTAGGACGTCCCACCAGGCTGCTATGCACACAGACACACAGACACAGACACAGACACAGACACAGACACACACACACACACACACACACACACACACCAGCCATCAAGAAAACAGCTGCCCCCTCTATACGCCCGACCTCCCTAGGTCTCGTCTCTGCGGACATCCTGTTTGAAGTGGAAAGCAGACGCATTGATCTGTCCCACCTTGACACTCTTTGAACTGCCTGTGTTCTCATAAAACAAGAGCGGCAGGGCGTTTGGGAGGCAAAATTTACAGAGGTTGCTTGAAAGTTGCATCCATATAAATCCAGAGGCTGGGAGAGGGTCTGTCTTCCAAGTACTTGGCCAAACTCATCCAAAGCAACTGCTTCATGGTGGCCACACAAGGGTTCCCCAGAGAATATTCCTCCTGCTTCATGCATAGGCCACTTGTACGACTGCTTAGCCACAAGTCGCTCTCTGCATCTGTCTTGGGTGTGTAAAACACATCGAAAAGTCCTTCCTACTGCACTGTTTCTCTCTGTTCTGTTTGCTCTTTCTGGGGACTTAACTAGAAGGGTCAGCGGGGGCTGAGAGGTGGGAAAGTCCATCCAAAGGCAACAGACATCCCCAGCACTGAACATGTTGTTATGAACAGTACCTGGAAACCTACTAAGTGCTGAGTGTAAGTAACTGTTGGAAACTGAGGACGAATGTCACCAGGGTCTTGCCTCTCAGGAGCTCTGGCAGTGGAGACAAACAGGGAACACTTAGGTGATGCGTGCCTGCCGCGAGCCCGAGGTGATCCAGTGGGTAAAGGCGCTTGCTCCTAAGCCTGACAACATGGCAGCCACAGTGAAGGAGAGAGCTCCTGGAAGTGGGCTTCTCATTTCCATATGTGCTAAGGCGTGTCCTGGGCCACACCCACAACCAGACACTCATGCACACACCCATATACACACATGTACACATACACAGCCATATACACACACACACAGCCATACACACAGCCATACACACACCCAGACACATACACATACACACACACATATATACACACACATATATACACACACATATACACATACTCTCACACCCATACACACATATACACACACACCCATACACACACATACCCATACACATATACACACACACACCTATACACACACATACATACGCACACCCATACACACACACATATACACACACACATCCATACACACACATCCAGATACACACACACACACATCCATCCATCCACACACACACACACACACACACATACACATACACACACACACATACACCCAGACACACCCATACACACACACACACACACACACACACACTCAAACTCTCAATAAATGTAATCTTTAAAAATTTAAAGAGTTTTAAAATGTTCCCTTTTTCTCCTAGGAGACCTCCTTTGTTATCTCCAAGTGCCAAGGTAAGACACAGAGAGGAACTGCTGTGTGAGCTGGGGCCTAGGGGATGAGAAACTGAGGCACGTACAGGTGAAGGAAGCTTGACTCCAAGCAAACAGAGCCACAGTGCCAAGCCTGGAGGGGCGAGGGCCTGGGCATTGCCCGAAGTGGTGTTGTCTGACTGAGCCATGGTCAAGGGCACAGGCCCCCTCGAGAGCAATTTCCCCGGGAACCATGTCTACAGATGGGAAGAGCAAGCAGACGTGTCCATGGGAGAACTAGCTGAAACCCTGCAGACTCTGAGAGCATCGCCTTGCTCAAGTCTTTCCTAGTGATCACACTGGTTGGTAAGCACTTACTTGTGGGCAAGGCATGAGTAAGCCTCATATAATCCTTCCCACTACCCCAGAAATCTGCACTATGTGTGGGCACCTCAGCTTACACAGGGGGAAGGAGCCTTAGCCACTGAAATAATTTCATCAAGACCATAGAAAATAAGTAACAGAGCCAACATCACAGACCAGTGAATGACTCCAAATCTCACATCCTCAACCATTGTTGTTGAGAGGCTTGTGAGACATGGTCATCCATGAATGACTGTGTGATTTCACAGCTGAAATTATATTTTGGTGGCCTCAGGACTCTTGCTCATCAGAATCCGTTAATTTTGCTGAATATTATCATAAGCTGAAAAGGACATTTACCATTGATAGCCAACTCAATGCTGTTCCTAAGAGCGGCCCTCAGCCCTCACTAAGTCACTAGCCCTGATAACAGGTAGGCACAGCACATTGATTTCTCCTTTTCACAAAAGATCAACCTTTTACATCGTTCAGGTGACGGCCCTTCAGTTCTGTGCTTATTTTTCTAATACTAGAAACTGACGTTTTTGTCAACCACGAGGGGGCAAGTGGACTCTAAGCCAGTGGTTCTCAACCTTCCTAATGCTTCGAAACTTTAAGACAGTTCCTCCTGTTGTGGTGACCCCAATCATAAAATTATTTTCGCTGCTACTTCATAGCTGTAATTTTGTTACTGTTATGAATCGCAGTGCAAATATCTGATTGGTGACCCCCAGAGGGGTCATGACTCACAGGTTGAGAACCAATGCTCTAAATAAACACCTGCAAGTTTCACTAAGAGCCTTGTGTTAGTGAGTGTCAGTGTTCAGCTCTATTGTGGGGTACATCTGGAATGTTGTCCCCAAAGTCCATGTGTTAGGGGCCTGGCTCCCAACTTGGGACTCTTGAGAAGACCTAGAACCCTTGAGAGGTTAAAGGCCTGGTGGGAGGCCCTTGGGAAGGTTCAGACATAAAACATCCCTCGAAACCAAGGTGCTTGAATATTTGACTCCCAGCTGCTGGTGCTGATGTGAGAGATGATGGTATCTCCAGGGGATGGACCTAGCTGCTACAGGTAGGTCACCGGGAACTGAGCAGGAAGGTTGACCTGCTCCCGGTCTACCCTCTGCCTCCTGATCCACAAGCCACGCCCCAGGCTTCCACAGCCGCACCTTCACTGTGAGTCAAGATTACTCTCTCCCCGCTTAAGTTGCTTCCATCAGGTCTTTTGAACATACAAATGCAAAAGTAACACTACACATTGGCTCACAAGGGTGGGGTGTGTGTGTGTGTGTGTGTGTGCTCTCACAGAGTCCATTCCTAGCTCCTTTGCTTCCTGGCCTTGGGGTGAGCAGTTTGACTCCACCACGGCACACCATTTCACGACAGGCCCTAAGCAGCAGGAACTTCCAGAAGCGTAAGCCAAAATAAACCCCTCTGTTTATAAGTTGATTATCTCAGCTCTTTGCTATAATTAACCAGCAAAAGCCCTAAGCAACAAGCCTCCTCTAAACAGATATTTGAAGGAATTAGGGGGTCTTGTGTGCTTATGTTACAAAGAGTCTGGCAGTTGGAGATCCAGGATGAGGATGGTGATCCACAGTGTAGCAGAGACTCAGAGTCCTTGGAGGTTTCTATTTATTCTTTCTTAAACAGAGCCTGGATGCTTGTGGCCACTGGAAAGCTGCGAGAGCTCCAGCCATCACATCTGAGTCCCAGACATAAGAGTGAGAAGATCAAAGTCAAATAGTATGTCTCATGAACTGACACCCCCCCCCCCCCCCCCCTCCCCCCCCCACCCCCGTGCACACACAAGTGAGTTTGACTGGAAAGTTCCACATGACTTCTACATATTTCACCAGCCAAAATTCTATCATGCCCAACTGCAAAGGGAGCTGGGAAATCTGAGGTTGTTGTATTTCTAAGCTAGGCATGTGGCTTCTCCCAAGGACAGAGCTCCGTTAACTCAGAAGATACAAGAAGAGAAACAGGCCTGGAAGCCCAAGGAAGACCCAGAGCATGTTCTCTCTGAGTCAGAGGCCTTGGGTGCCAAGAGCACAGGAGAAGCTGTGTGGGGGCCACATGTCCCACAGAGAGGAGGTTATGATCCTGCACCACATCTCAGTTGGGACAAGGAGTGGCTCACTTGAGAAACAGGGTGATTAGGGGCTGGGAGAGATGGCCCAGTGAGTAAAGTGATTGCCACTCAGGCGTGAGGACCTGATTTCAGTTCCCGGCACACATGTGAAAATCGCAGTGTGGTCGGGGCTGGAGAGATGGCTCAGCGGTTAAGAGCACTGGCTGCTCTTCCAGAGGTCCCAGGTTCTATTCCCAGCACCCACATGGCAGCTCACAACTGTCTGCAACTCCAGCTTTTTGGGAATCTGACACACCAATGCACATAAAAATAATAAATCTCTTAAAAAATTGGCAAAAAGATCTTAAAAAAATAATAAAGTCAGGGTGTGGTAGGCAAGTCTGTAACCCAGCACGGGAGGAAGCAGAGAGCCCCTGGGCTGGGCAGCCAGTCAAGCTGAAGCAGCAAACTTCAGGTGGAGAGAGACTTTGTCTCAAAAATAAGGAGGAGGGGCTGGAGAGCCGGCGCAGAAGTGAAGGGCATGTGGTGCTCTGGCAGAGGACCCTGGTTTGGATCCAAGCGAGCATTCACATCAGGGAGCTTACAGCTGCCTGGGACTCCAATTCCAAAGAATCCAAGACACTCTTCCGGCTTCTGTGGGAACCAGACATGCACATGGTGCACATACACACAATCACACACAGGCAAATACACACACACAGACATACACACACACACACAGACACACTAGTGATGCATACACACATGCTGCACACAGGCAAATACACACACACAGACACACACACACACAGACACACTAGTGATGCATATACACATGCTGCACACACACACACACCCTGCACCCCTCACATACTCCATATGATGTAAAACAAAAACCCTCCCTCCGTCTCCTCACCCTCATTCTCTCTGAAAAATAAAAGAAAGGAAACAAGAAGATGAAGTGCTTTAGTTTCAGAGAACGGTTAAGGATTTATCCCTGGTCAGCAGTGAGTCTAGAATGATCTCTTTATACTCTTTCCTGCCCCTGCCCCTCTCCTGGCTCTCTGCTCTGTGCTCAGTGAGTACGCAGTCTTTGAACAGGTGACGGCATATTCAAACCTTGGATAAGAGGCAAAACAGTTCTGACCCGCCTGGCCAAGTGAGCAGAGAAGGGGACTCTGATTTTAAAGGGCACCTCGGTCCTCACCACCATCAAAGCTTCATCCGCCTTTGAATTAGAGTTGTACCCTCAAACTATGGCTTTCATTGTCCCGCCAAGGGCTTACATAGACTCGGTAGTTTTGATAATTCAGCTATTTCAAGATGGAATATTTTACTGAGTTTAGCAGAAAACTGGGAGTTGCAACGAAAGAAAGAAAGAAAGAAAAAAACCGTCGTCCTGCCTTTAATCTTATTTTGAAAACGTTCGTTCATTCGTTCGTTCATTCATTCGTTTTACTGAAGCAGCAGCATTTTCTCCTTTCGGGGGATAGTCCAGACGGCAACACTTGTCATCTCCCTGGAAGCACGCGTGCTCTGTCAGATGAGAAACATGTGGGCAGCCATGTACAGTCCAGGGAGACAAGAGCATGCACATTCGCAGTCTTGATCACACACAGCTGGGCCACCACACAAAGAGAGCCAAAGAAAGAGCATTGCAGTTTCTTGGAAAATCTGGGGCCTGAAAGACCACCCTGCAGGGGCATGGAGCCACACCGTCACGTCAGTCCTCACTTAAAACCGACGTGACCGAGTCAGTATTCAGCCTTCATCTTGAAGATAAAAGCATGCGCGGTGCTGGTAGCTAACACTAAGATCACTGGTGAACTCAGCTTCAAAGCAAATATCCAAACAAGCAATCAGTTGGTCCCTGCACCTAGAGAGAACACACCCCCGGACCAGGAAGAAGAAATCTTGGTGGCCCAAGTCTAGTAGAGCGGCAATGTCAAAGTCAGACACTAGATGGCGATGTTGGCACAGCCTGCTTTTTCTGACGGTTGGGACCAGCCTTTGCCGGCTTTCCTGGATGAAGGAAAAGCACAGGAACACGCTGAGTACACACCAGGAAATCAGTTTTATGGGGGCGGGGGCACATGATATTTTTAATAGTATCCTTTCTTTACAATGAGCCATAAAAACCATCTTTTGTTAGCAATAACTCTTGTTACAACAAAGGTGAGTTGGAATTTCTGGAGGGAGAGAGGCCTGGGTCTTTTCAGCCAAGCTCTTCTGTCAGGGGGAGCAACCGCTGTTTCCTCACACAGAAGCCTGGAGTCCTGTGTTCAACCAGCTCCCAGCGACATTGACTGCTATTCAACTTCCAAAGTGGGCGCAATTGACAGAAAGCCTTAGCCTCTCAAATTGCCAAGGCTGGACCTTGACAAGAATGGCTGCCTCTTCCTCCAGCAACTAGCTGAACGAGAGGATGAGGGCTATGATGCAAAGAAAGCTAAGCTCCTAGAATAAACGAAGTCATGACCATGCTGGATATTAGCAATGAAATTTCAAAGGCAATAAACTTAAGGGGAGAGCTGACCTCTCAAAGATGCCCTCACATTAGCGTGAGAAGTGGACAGCACAATGCAGAGGAGAAAGAAGGAGATAACAGCCGACGAGATCTGAAGCAACATGAGTATCAGTGACATTTATTGTGATATAAAGGAATGGCGACTTCCGAAAATGCTGGCACAAGGTAAGGAGGGAAGCAGACTCAGAACGGAAAATACTTTGGGGAAAGTGTTCAACCACATCTGGTTTCCAAACACTGTTCACAGCAACTGTGACAAACGTCTCACTCGTCTACAATGAAGAGGAAATAAGAAGTGTGTAAGAAGAGCAACAGGGGGCTGAGGAGATACTCAGCAGTTAAGAGAGCTCACTGCTTTCCCAGAGGACCCGGGTTCCGTTCCCAGCACCCACATCAGGTGGTTCACAACTGAGTTCCAGGGAAGCCAATGCCCTCTTCTGACCTGTGAGGGCACCTGCATGTACTGGTGTATCAACTCACTAAGATCATGTACAAACAAATAAATGAATAAATATTTAACTGCAGCAGGTGTCTTGAAAGAACTTAAATTTTTTTTCATTTTTAGATTTTTTTTGGCTCAAACTTTACTATATAGCCAAGGATGATCATGAACTTATGACCCTCTTGCCTCTATCTCTTGAGTGTGGGGAGAGCAGGCATTCACCACAATGCCCACTTCATGGGATTCTGGGGTTGAACTCGGGTCTTTGTGCATGCTGGGCCAGCTCTTTCCCAAGCAAGCTACATGCCCAGCCTTAAAGGTCTTACCTTTATTTTCACATTAAACTTCTCTACCTTATTACAACAGAAAGCTCTTTTTAAAACAATTTAAGCTTTCTTCTACGGTGTGGTCATGCAGAACTACATGTGTGCTGTTGGTTTTGTTGTCAGACTTTGTGGTGATCAATCTTGACTGTCAACTTGACTGGATTCGGAACCAACTGGGAGACACACCTCTAGACTGCGTGTTTCCAGAGAGCTGTAACTGAGGAAGAAGACCCACCTTGAGCATGGGCAGCACCACCTCATGGACTGGGGTCCAGCCTGCGTAAAAATGGGAACAGGAGAGACTGAGCCAGGGTACCAGCACTCACCACTCTTTGCTTCTTTCCTTGGTACACAACGTAGTCATTACTTGATGTCCCCACCGCCATGGCTTCCCGGCCATGGGAGACTGTGGCCCCTCAAACCACGAGACAAAAGAAACTCTCCCTGCCACGTTGCTTTTGTCAAAATAACAAGAGGATATTAATGCAGACCTTACTTGGTAAACCCTAAGCTGGCATTATTATGTATATTATGTTGAAATATTCCTGTTCTGGATAATATAGAAGTCTGGGAAATGGAATACTCAAACAGTCTACTGAAGAGAGAAATAACCAGCCAGGTGTCATGGGCTTATTCTTGCATCAAATGTCTGTAGCGCCCCTCCAGTGGTCCATGCTTTTCACTGACCACTGTGGCGAGCAGTTAGCAGGACACTACCTTCTAGAACTCTCCAGCAGGAAGGTACAGGGAAGCCAAGAGCCTAAGAAACACTGTGCAAGGGAAGGGTTATGTTCAAGAGGATGGTATAGTGTGCGTGAAGCCATGCAGATGATACTTTTTAACATTTTATTTAAATTTTACCAGTATATATTTTTAGCACCTAGCTTGGATGAATAGGGTGTATCTTTCCTTTAAAACTCAACTATGAGTGTCTGTCACTATTGAGTTGCTTTAAAAAAAAAGGAGAAAACAAAAACAAACAAACAAACAAGCCCCACATATCCATCCCCAACTGTGCTAGTGCACAGTGCCGGTTTCTGCCCAAGGCACGTGGCTGGCTCTCTGTAGGTAACGTGCCGTAAAAGGATTCTGCAAGGATGGAGCCTCAGAGGTTGTCACAGGTAATATTTCATAAACATCTTGAAGAGATAAATCAGACATACAAAGGGAATTCTTTCTTACCCAGTCCTAGAAGAAGGAGCCGTCTAAGGGACCCATGAAGGACAGAGAGCTGGTCACTTTGACTCTCATGGGACACTCCGTACCTCCTGGGGTCCCTGGACATGGAGCTCATTTTGGCTCTTGACAGCATCCCCGTCTTGGCAGTGAAATCAGCATGAGGGTTTAGGTACAGGAAGCTGAGAGGACCTGCCCCAGCTTGGGCTGGTTTCCATGGTGACACACTTGAGTACTTATTGGTCCTTTAAGACCAGCAACGTGAATAATTAAATTATTAAAATGAACTATATTTGCTTAGAATGTGGAGGGCTGACATACAAAAAAAAATTAAAAGCCCTATTGTGGTGGTATTGTGTTCCCCAAAATATTGTGTATGCTAATAAACTTATCTGGGGTCAGAGAACAGGACAGCCACAATATTAAACATAGAGGTTAGGCAGTGGTAGCATACGCCTTTAATCCTAGCATTCCAGAGACAGAAATCCCTCTGGATCTCTGTGAGTTCAAGGCCACATGGGAAACAGCCAGGCACGGTGATACACACCTTTAATCCCAGGGAGTGGTGATAGAAAGCAGAAAGGTATATAAGGCGTGAGGACCAGAAACTAGAGGCCTTTGGCCTGGAGAAGCCTTTGGCCTGGAGAAGCATGTGGCTGGTTAAGCTTGCAGGCTTCTAGCAGCAGTTCAGCTGAGACCCATTCTGGATGAGGGCTCGGGGCATCCAGTCTGAGGAAACAAGACCAGCTGAGGATTCATCAAGGTGAGATAGCTGTGGCTTATTCTGTCTCTCTGACCTTCCAGTGTTCACCCCAATACCTGGCTCAGGTTTGATTTTATTAATAAGACCTTCTAAGATTCATGCTACACCCTATCATACACACGCGCGTGCACGCACACACACACACACACACACACACACACACACACACACGCGGAGGGACGGGGGGGGGGGGGGGGGGGAAGGGCATGCCACATCCCACCACTACACTGAGACTGTTGGAAGTGTAGATAAGAGAGTTCTTCTAACGCATTTCTGGGAAGCTGACTTTACAAGATGTTTAGGTCCCACGGGGTCAGTGTTTCAGCCCATGACCAGCCTCTTCAATTCTCTCACAGGGATCTGAGTTCTCATCACTGGGCACCTCTACGCCTTATTTTACATTTTCAATTCATTTCAGATTTACAGTATCTCCTTTGCCTTTAATATATCTAGTTACTTTTGTCCCCCTGGTCCAATGTGAGCACACATCAGTGCTGTGACTAAAAGTCCTCTTTACTGCATGGAGTCTTCTATCCCTTGCCTCCCTCTGCTGGATCCCCACAGGCCAACCTTACTCAGGTCTGTAGTGCAGACTGTGCAAGGAGTCATCCTGTGCTTCCGTCATCTGACTAGATAACGGCCTTCCTAAACCTCAGTGTCCACCAGGTTCCCAGGCTTTCCTTCCGCTTGGATTCTTTCATGAATGGATCAGTCCCTCATTGACAGAGTCTCCTCTTTCCATCATTCCATCAACAACTTCCTGTGCGCCAGCCACTCTAGGGAAGTCCTTGTGCAGCTCTCTTGGAGGACCACCTTGGAACAGCCCTCAGGGATGCTGGAAGGCCCAGCAGGAGGGCCTGAATGAGGCTGTTTCCAGTTGCCTTATGTACTCTCTCCCTCCAGCCCTCTCTTCTTTCCTTCCTACGTAAATTTAACACGAGGTCTCCAATTAAAATCCTCATTCCAGGGTTCTTCCTGTTGCTCTATGTATCACAGGCCTGCTGCTCATCTACTTTATAATATTCCCTGCTGTGTGAAATTGTATCTGTTTTTCCATTCTGATAGCAGGGAGCTTCCCCCCCCCCTTTTTTTAAAGAATGAACATCTTTTTTTTAAATTTTGAAATTATTTATATATTTATGTGTATATGTATGAGTTATGTGAAGTCTTGTGCACCATGAGTGTGGAGGTCAAAAAAGTGCATAGGATCCCCCCAGAATGGGATTACAGGCAATAGCGAGTTATTATTTAGGTGATAGGAAGTGAATCTGGGTAAGCAGTCTTAACTGCTGGGCTCTCTCTCCAACCCTAAGGATGGACATCTTCATATATGACTCCTTATAGACTTATGGGAGACCACCTCTGGGATGGAGGCCCAGATGCCCCACCCACTACAACCTTTGGGTTCTCTAGCAGAACAGCTGGGTCATAGGAGGTCAATATTCTGAATCTGTCCTGATGGGACCAGTGGTGGCTGTCCACATTTGCCACAGTCCATATCCCCAACACCAGAGCCTGGGGATCCATGTACTCCTGTGTTTGCGGGACATGAGCTCCAGCTTTGTGATATGGACTGATGTCATAGGTATACCAGCACAACTTTTGTTTTAATCTGTATTTCTTGCAAACATGGGTGTGTCTGAGGATTTAATCCTAAGCTTGAGACCATTTTCTATTCCCCTGCTCATGAACCACACGTGTGTTTCCTTTGAGGACATTCCCATTAGAACTCCTGAGTCTCTATTGGTTCTCTGCTACCTTTGTCCACGATGATTTCCACTAAACAGAGAAGTTCACTTGACATCATTCAATCCATCCACTTGAGCCTCATGCTTTCTATCTGGGGAAATTTTATTTAAGAAGTCTGTTCTCATCTCAGAATCACAAAAATAGTCTGCATATCTTTGACTAACTTAGCGCTTTTAGCATTCATATGTTCAGGTGTTGCTCAAGATAGTCATGGGAATGCAACCAGTGGAGCTCTGATGAAAGAATGAATAAGCCAATAAACACAGCTGGGAGAGAAATCTGCACTCTGCCTCATACCACGTGGGTGGACAGACCTCCCCTGCCTGGCTGATACACACACACACTCACACACACACACACACACACACACACAGAGAGAGAGAGAGAGAGAGAGAGAGAGACAGAGACAGAGAGACAGAGAGTTGCAGCTCTAATAAAATGTATTTAAAAGAAGTTAACCAACATAACCTACTACATGAATTTAAAAGTTCTTATTTTTAATCATATTTACTACATTTTATTAAATTCTTTTCCCATTTCTCCTAAAATAAAGAACATACTCTTTTAAGCCACTCAGTACATTGGACAAAGACTGTATATTGAAATCAGCAAGAGAGAAATACCCAGTCACGTGTAAAGACGGACCCATCAGAATTTTCTCAACAGAACACGTAAAAGCCAGTAGGGCTTGGAATTGTGTACTCCAAATTCTGAAAGACAACAGTGAACAGCCAAGACTACTATACCAAGAAAAACTATCCGCCATAATTGAAGGGAAGGAAAACCTTTCCATGATGAATACAGGTTAAAGAAACTCATGACCACTAAGCCATCTTAGAAGATGCTTGATGGAACCTTCCCTCCAGAGTGAAGAATAAACACATCCTGAGGACTCTTCCCTGTCTTCTGCAGCTTGTCCCTCCCTTAGGATGAAAACTTCAAGAGGACGATAGTGCCATCTGCCTCTGGAACATGGCCTGTCATCAGTATGTGTTGAATAAATGAGTGATGGACAGTCATTGAGGAAGATTTAATATATACAAAACTTTCCTTTGGGAACATTAAGCTGTGGTTTTTTTCAAGTGTGTTTAACAACACTCAGATCCCAGGAGAATATTACTAGCACAACTATTTCTCTAGAGAGACATTTGTTTTCCTGTTATCTTTCTTGAATGTAGATGGCTGGGTTCTGTGTGGGAAAATTGAACAAGTTTAATCCACACAAGATTATGAACTCTCTGAGCCCTAGTAAATCAAGATTCAAGTATATGAACAACAACAAAAAAAACCCTGTTGATGCATTTTCTTCATGGCTCTTCCATAGCATATTTATCTATCAGTCCACAAGGGAAGAGGTTTCAATTTTGAGACCAAGGCCAGAGCATGCTTTTCCACTCAACTAGTGCCCAAACCTTCATCGGATGGCTGCTAAGGAGCATTTCCACCTATGGCCCAAGCCCAGCTATCCTGATTCTTTTCAGGTTACAGCTTCTATGTTCCAGAATTTTTTCTGCAGATAAGCATGTGAGGTAGAGTGATCTATACTTACAAAATAATGCAAACCATTTTGCTGCACAGTGTGCGGGTAACATTCTAGTGAAGCTTGTCTGGTGAGTCAAATGCTTCCCCCAGACTCTGCCAAGCTTTTCAGAAATTTAATTAAAAGTGGCTTTGATGGTGTGTATCCAAGGGAAACCAAGTCCTGGGGTTAACTTAGAAGAAACGAGTACTTAAGGCCGACTACTATGATGGACAAGGAGAACAGTCATGCTTTGAGACAGTGGAGCAGAGCATGCCAAAATACAGCCAATGGCCTGAAGACTTGGTCGAGAAATACATTTCTTTGAAGCAGAGACAATGAAATAATAAAAGTGAAAACTTTTCATCCACTGTAACTTTTTGTTTTGTTTTGTTTTTTGAGACAGGATGTGATGGTTGGCTTTGCCAACTTGTCACAAACCTAGGGGAGAGGGGCATCTTAGTTGATAAAGATACCCTCCTCAAGATTGGCCTACAGATAAGTCTGCGGGTATTTTCTTGATTTAATGATTGGCCCCACCCACTCTGAGCCATGCCAGCCCTGGGCAGGTGGTTCTGAGTTGCATAGGAAAGCAATCTGAGAAAGCCATGGGGAAGAAGCTGGTTAGCAGTGATCCTCCATGACCTCTGCTTCAGTTTCTGCCTCCAGGTTCTCACTTTGAGTTTCTGACCCGACTTCCCTTAGGATGTAGTATAAGCTGAGAGTTGTAAGCTAAAATAAACCCTTTTCTCTCCACGTTGCGTTTGGTCATGGTATTTTAGCACAGCAATTATAACCCTTCCTAAGACACAGGGTCTCACTTGTAACCCAGACTGTCCTCAAACCTTTGGCAATCTTGCTACCTCAGTCTACCGAGAGTTGTGTTTCTAGCCGCGCACCACCACACCCAACCAACACAACATTTTAAGGCAAGCCCTTCAAAATATTTCCTTAACATTGCTGATCCCTGCAGCGACCCATGTTAGGCATTCTGTGATCTAAATTTCAGTAATAATAGTTGTTTAAGTACATGTTATTTATACACTTCAATCAATTTTCACACAATTCTCCATAGTGTCTCTGTGTACTGCCCTGGACTCTAATTATGTTTTGTGGAAAGAACACAGCTTGTGTTCAAGTTCAACTTGAGCAGGTTAAATTTTCAATTAGCATGAAGTTTGGCAGAGATTTAATCCTTCTGTGGGTCAATTTGTGATACTATAAAATGGAGCTAGGGCTATTAGGTTGCTACGAGGGCTGGATGAGCTCATCCATGGGAGTGTTTGCCAATCACCATCTGGTGTGAATGAGGCCAGGGGTGGGGGGTGGGGTGGGGGCAGTGAGTCAGAAGCAAAGTTTAAGGGACACCAAGACATTCAGTATCAAAATAATATTTCAATAATAATAAAATTAATAAAAAAAATAACCCATGACCGACAAAGTGCCTGAAGCCTTAGCTCTGGGTTTGAGAATATGAAAGTTACCATCATGTGTTTGATAAAGGTACAAAGCAAACACTGGTCTCCCAGCCTGCCACTGTCAACTGTTTTCCAGCCGATGGCTTCAGAGCTGGGTTGCTCTGCCTCTGCTTCCTCCCTGTCCAGCCAGAAGCTGTTTACTCCCCGCCCTTTGCCTCCACCCCAGCGCTCTCTTCATGACCTCTCCTCCACCTTTCCTCGTCACGTACCCCGCTTGTCCTGTAAGGGGCACTGTAGTTCTTTGGTTGTGTGGAAGAGCGGTTTAAACTCAGTTGTCCGGATGCTAGCAGTATTTGGCAGCCCCAAAGGCTGTCTCTTTCTGAAAGCGACATGACACCTCAAAAGGGACAGCCCCTGAGGGGAGATGCTCGTGCGCCATCCAGTCAGGTGGCAAGCCCATGCACAGAACCTGCAGATGTGAAAGAAACAAAAAGACAACCAGTGTTTAAATGTGTGAGCTGTATGAAGCAAGCTAGAAGTCTGGAGCACATGCTCTCGCCAGAGAACTTCTTCAGGGTTTTCTCTTCTGTAAACACAGGGAAGCGTTGACTTATAGTCATTATTATCATCAAACCCCTGTGGTTACCCATGCTAGCTACAGTTAACTGGCTGCTCACCATCTGCTACTTGCTTAACATCCAGGATTTCATTCAATCCATACAATATCCTTTGTAGACTGGAGTTGTTAGCCCACTTACCAATCAGGAAACTAGGAATAATTCTTACCTATTTATCCCTCCAAAAAATATATGAAGTTTTGTTGTTGTTGTTTGTTTATAATAATCATGGGTCTATGCATCTCTAGATGCTAAAACAGCCCAGCTGGGTGTTAGGGATTGGATGGTTAAGTCCCTCCAGGTTTCATCATGGAATGTAATCCATCCATCAAGCAACAGTAACGGGGGTGGGGAGAAGGTCACAAGAGCTCCACTTGGTGAGTGTTTGCGTTAGTTCCTTATGGAAGGACCCTTCTGTCCGTTCTGATACACAAAGACACAGACTCCCTCCCCTCAGAAGAAGCAGTCGGTGTTAACAGTGCTGTCTTGGAATCTGAGGCAGAGCCTGTACTAGCCACCAGACCCATCGGCTTTGCTAGTGAACTTCTGGCCTCAAGAACTGAGAATTGAACGTCTGTGGTTTGTAAATTACTTAGTCCGGAGTGTCTGGCTACCCAAATGGACTAAGGTTGCTGAGCTAAACAGAAGACAGATCCATAAATGAGATAGATGCTCACAGAATGCCACATAGATGTAGCTATTGCCCCCAGGAACAACCCCAGAGTCACCACAGATCCAGTCTCACAGGAGAACTGACGGCACTGACTTCACTGCCCAGGGCTCTGGAAGATGCCATCAGTAGTCAGCCCCCAGACCCTCAGGGCTCACATCCCCTAATTGTCACCTGCACCAGAGAGCCAGTTCTTGCTGCCTTGTGCTCTTAGCGCTTCTCCTGACTCTTCAGCTGATACGTTTGTTTGGGAAAACGTAAGTTACCTGTCACACTCTTCACTGTATGGAATGAAGGAGTATGGGATCTGTAGACATTTGTGAAAGAGGGGATCTGGCTCTTCCGCAAAAACTTGTCTCCAAACATGAGCAGGAACGTCAGGTGATGTCATTCAAAAGAAGGACATGTGACCGACCACTGCACCGGGTCTTTGCCCTTCTGTGGTGGTATTGTGTTCCCCAAAATATTGTGTACCTTAATAAACTTATCTGGGGTCAGAGACGGAACAGCCACAATATTAAACAGAGGTTAGGCAGTGGTAGCACACGCCTTTAATCCTAGCATTCCAGAGGCAGAAATCCATGTGTTCAAGGATACACCCAAGCATGGTGACTCACACCTTTAATCCCAGAAAGCGAGCCTTTAATCCCAGGGAGTGGTGGTAGAAAGCAGAAAGGTATATAAGGCGTGAGGACTAGAAACTCGAGGCATTTGGCCTGGAGAAGCATTAGGCTAGTTAAGCTTTCAGGCTTTGGAGCACTGTTCAGCTGAGAGCCATTCAGATATGAGGACACAGAGGCTTCCAGTCTGAGGAAACAAGACCAGCCGAGAAGTTGGCCAGGTGAGGGTAGCTGTGGCTTATTCTGTCTCTCTGACCTTTCAGTGTTCACCCCAATACCCGGCTCAGGTTTGATTTTATTAATAAGACTTCTAAGATTTCTGCTACACCCTTCGGTCGCTTACACCCTAACAGAAGGGAAGATGCACACAGATGACCACGGTGCGTAAGAAATACCAGCAGAATGACCCAAAGGGAATGCTTCTTAGCCAGAGAAAAATGCTTCCTGATAGGGTGGGGTCCTTCTTTTGAATGACATCACCTGACCTTCCTGCTGGAGATGGCATGGTTTTAAAGACCACACCGGGTCTGGGGAGAAGGCTCAGTCAGCAAAGTACTTGCCATGTAAGCTGATGCTGATCCCCAGCATCCACAGAGAGGCAAGACTCTATAGCACCCCATCTTTAACTCTAATGCCCAAGGAGTGGAGGTAGATGGATCCCTGGAGCACCCTGTCAGCCATGCCAACTGATGAGCTCCAGGTTCAAGGAGAGATTCTGCCTCAACAAAAACATTGAAGGTGGAGAGCAACTGAGGAAGGCACAGGGCAGAGACCTCCAGCCTCAGCATGCATGTACACATACATCACATGGGTGTGCATGAAGGCAACATGTATGCGCATACCCTACCTGCATACTAAAGAAGGCATCACACTCCAGTGGGATCTCAACGAGTGGTAGAATTTGCAAAGATAATTAAGAACACTTAAGAGAACGGGACACATAGACACATGCACAAGGTACGCTGACCGTGATGAAGCGCAAGCACTGGCATGCTGCTGAGTGAGAAAGGAAGGGCGGTCTCCTGCATCCTGCAGCAGTGAGGTCACAGGGGCTTGGCCGGGGCTGTGATGATGGCACAGGGAAGCAGGACCAGGTCAACAGTTATTTCTTCACTGGGGTCTGGGGCTTGCTCTGGATATGTCTCCTCCATCAGACAGGAGACGACAGGGACCATGTCTGCCACCCCTCCCCATCGTGTATACAGTGTCTTTCATAGCTCTGGTTTCAGAGAATGAGCTCAGCAGATATTTACTGAGGGGAAGATCATTTGATT
>CABHPH010160146.1:29071-52146 GCA_902168325.1 Peromyscus nudipes | reverse complement strand
GTATTATTCTTCTTGTTCAGTATGTTCTAACACCATTTCAAATCTAGACTGTTACTGCTTCAAAGAACATTCTTGATATTACTTGGTGTCGTTTACTATTTCCCTGCTACTGATGAAGTCACTCTTCTATGGTCTTATAAATTCACCTGCACTTTGTTTTTCTAAAAGGAACACACAAAGATCTTGCAAACATATCCTTGCTATGAAATACGGACATCACTGTTCCTGAAATCTTGGGCTGGGTACCTGTATTTTCCTTCCAGCCACATTTATTTTCTTAAATGTTTCAAGTTTAATTAGACTTAAAGTTCAGTTAATCAAATTTCTTAGACAATGATTGATATCTCATTTTGACTCAGGAGTTTTAACCCTTTAGATTATTCACAACAGTTCTCCTACTAAAGCTAACATCAAATATTGATAATTAAAAATATACTTAAAAACAAAACTGTCCAAAGGATGATGAGGTAGCACTCTGTAATTTAAGGGAAACCTGGAGCTCAGGGGATTCAGAGAACAAGAATTTCACCTCAAAAGACACTTGTCACTTGATGGCAAGATCTGCAAGGAGCTAGAAGTGAAACCCATTCATAACAACCATGTATGGTGTGCAATGTGATAAGAAATGCTTCCTGCACTAAATCAGGCCATCTCAGAGAAACATCACTGAGGTACTCACGTCTCCATCCTTTAACATGAACACCAGGTACGTTGCCTTGGCGTCTGTCAGACCAGAGAAAAAAACGCAAACAGATTTTTTAATCAGAGCTAGGTTTGATAACCAATCAATAGCTAAATTATTGTTATGTGTTAGATGTGAAAAGACAAGATCAAAGGGAAACAAACAAACAACTCAAGCAACTCATCAACCAAGCAAAAACTGAGCAGTAAATAAATTTCAACTCAATTATATAGAGAGCCTGAGGGTCTTTCAAGAAGTCTATGCAAATGTTAAAAAAAGAGTTCTTTTATGCTAAACATCAAAATATTCAGAGAGATTATTCTTAACACTGTGAGCAGCTAAAAATTAAAAAAATAATTAAGCATATTAAGTTTCAGGGCACAGTCAGCCAAAATCAGTGAAAACACTAGATAACAAACATGTCCAAGAGAGATATTGATATTGAACTATTCAGATAGACAAAAAGAAAAAAATACTTAATCAAGTTGAAGAAATACATAGCTTTAAAACCTTCATCTGAAGAAAAATGAAAAACTCGGCAAAATTAACAAAACAATGGAATGAGTTCTAAGGAAATAAAATTTTAACAAACAAAAATTTAATTTCAATAGAACATTTTCAAAGAAAAAGTTGACAGGAAGAAAGAGTGAAGTGGATCTGATCAGAAGGAGTTTTCTAGAAGTTGGCATATAGAAACTCAAACAGGAAAAAAAATTGTGGTGCAGGTTCAGAGACAAAGAAAATAAAGCTATAAATTCTGAACATGTTTAATTCATGTTCCAGAAAAAGTTGTAGCGAAAAGGGAAGAGATGATCCATGAGTATTTTATTCATTGCTTTTCACATAGAGTCTGAACTGATGAAAGAAACAGACTCAAGAATCCCAGTGGAACTCAAGGAAGATTAGAATAAAAATGACTCCAACTTTAAGTGCATTGAGAGGAATTTTCAGACTATCAAAGACAAAGCGAATATTCTTACAAACCAACTAGAGCAGGAAATGAAATAGCTTTGAATCATTCTATGTAGCTGTCTGTGGAAACTAGGAAGCATAGTTTCATTTGATTTAACATTTAGTATTATTCTTATTGTTGTTATGTTCCTCAAACAACACTATCCACTTCAACTCCTTAATTATAATCATGTTTAAAAAATATCTAGCACAATAACAATTGAAAGGATAAGCAATGCACTTAATTCCTTTAACAAAGAAGAATTATCTTTAAATACATTTAGACATTTATGTTTTCTGTGCAATTACATTTGTTGGAGGAGCGGATTCTAAACATTACTTTGCTTGCCCTTTTTATTTAGTTAATGCATTAATTGTTTATATATATGTATATGTAATATTCTGTAATATATTTGTGGACATTAAAAATGATATTTGTATAGTACTTTATATTATATAAAGTAGATACATATTCATTGATTTCATGAGTAAATAGACACATAGAGCAGCTATGTAGCTGACCACAGCCACATGATCACAGTGCCATGTGCCAAGTAAGATATAACTAACAGAGATTGGCCTAAAGAACACTGAGAAGAAGACCGTTGGGTCAACATATACTTTTTATCATGAAGGACTTCTAGACACCCAGTTTGTAGTCACTAGAAATACAAAAAGGAACAAGAATGGACATGTTCACTGAAATATTTGTACTACAACTGTGTCTTTAGTTACAAAGAAGAGGGCACACTGAAGCTCTGAGAAGCATCAGAAAGAGAAGTGAAAACAAAGTCATATGCAGTTACTAAAGTCCAAGACATTGATAATATCAATGCTGACAGGGACATAGACCTCAAGAAACTTACATTCGCTGCTCGTAGAATAGTCACATTGAAAGAAAATTTGAATGTTTCTAATGAAGCTAAATGCTGTCTTCACACAATTCAGTAATCATTCTTTTAAATAGTTATCCAAATAAATAAAAATCCGTTTCCAAACAAAAGCATGCCGTGTATTTCTATTTCATTTTTACTTGCTCCCTAACTAAAAGCAACTTAGAGACTTCCTATTCCCATAGACAGGTTATAAAAAAAAAAAGAATAAAACCTCCATACAATGTAATATTTACTCAATGATTTTTTAAATGAGCTATTAGGTTAGAAAAAGAAAATAGAAACATATGCATACTATCCTATGAAAAATCAATCTGAAAAGTTATATAGTATATGCTTCAAATTATGTGGTATTCTGGAAGCCTAAAAATGAGAAAATGATCATCTCTGTGATCACTGTTTAGGGCATGGTGGTAGGGTTGTACGGTGCTATGGTAGAGAATGAAAAGACGGACTCTTGGGACACTGCAACTTTTCTGTATGCCAGAGCTGTGATAGTGATATGGCAATATGTTTTTGTCAAAGTCTACAAAAATGTCAAAACCACGAGTGGGCTTTTGTGAACCATGGATTTAGTTAATAGTAGGCAACACCAGTGCATCAACTGTAACCAATATCTACGAGAACTACTTATGCCTTTCATTTCTAGTCATGTTCTAAAAACCTAAGGCTAACAATGACATCTACTAAAACTAGAAATAAAAATTTCACAGGCAGATTCAAGAGGAAATTTGGAAAAGGGGGTGAAGGTCAGAATGGACAAGTTGGATCCGTAATTTATGACAATACAGATGTAGGCTTCCCTTGGAGTCTGCTAAGCATTGGTTTGAGGATTTGTTATCCATCTCCCCACAGGGACACATATTCTCAACTGTGTAGGTCCCTCACAGAGGGTTGTTTGCACAGAACCTTTGTGCATCTTCCTGTGTACATCAAATCATCTTTGAACTAAATACCAAATAAACACTGTACATGTGTAAACAGTTTCTTAATCTGGAGATTATGACGTTATATGGGGTCATGTAACTTAACACATGGATGGTGAAAATATTGCAATGGTAACTATTTTATGAATGTGCAATTAGCAAAAATTAACTGAAAGCCAAGGCTTATTGTATTAGTAGTATTTCTGACAGCACTCAACTGTATTGCATTGGGTAACTCTACTGAAGACGTGGTCCTAAACACGAAATATGCATGCACTGCACTGGACATGCCATCGAACCTGCAATACTGATGATCTGTGCTTTAAACACCCCAGTTAGGACAGGAAATTATTGTATATGGTTAATGGAGGTGCTTCTACCATACATACAACAATTGCTGCTTTTAATGAAACATAATAGTTACTTACAGAACATAAAGACTTTTAATAATTTCCTATTTTCATTCTCCAGTATCTATCGTATTATTGGATCTTTGGATTTCATTGTGTTAGAATGTTTGGTTTTAAAATGCGATGATTGGGTTGTGAACTAGAATATCTTAAAAATCTTTAAATGAATTTGGGCTTGAGATAGGACAGCGTCCCCAGGTTTCTGAAATTCCCTAAATATAATTCGGTCATTTGGTAATAGGTATTTATATGGAGCAGAGCTATTGACGTTGTTTATCTAATCAAATATCAATCAAGTCACTATCAATAAAACATTGAAGGTGTCCTGGTAACTCAACTTGGTTGCATTACACAACTCTGTCGCAGTCTTGGTTCTGAACACACAGTTAGCACGTGTTGCTCTGGCCATGCCATCACACCGGCAATGCTGAACTCTACCTGAAATCAAATATTTAGCCAAGACTTCATTATTTATGCAAAAACACAAACAAGCGTATCCATCTGAATATATGCAAATTTTCTTTGGTCTTTAATCAATGGCAAACTCATATGAATACCAAAGAATTATTTTAAAATAAATTTCTTTATGATCCTTTCGAGTAATCATTTAGTTTGTATTTCTATTTTACACACCTATGTACCTGAGGTGATGCTGGTATTTCCTGGGGGGAAAAAAAGGAATTGTGTGTTCAGAAGGCCTATTTATAGAATAATGGCCAGAAAAAATTGTACCAATTCAATAGTAAAAGCATAAATTTCTGTTTAAAACGTTTGGGAATCTACCTTATACTTGGATCTATGATTTTCATGAGTAACATAAGGAAATACATGCCCAGTCAGCAAGCAGGATTCAAGATATGTGGTATTTGGAGGAAAATTTGTAAAAAATTGAAATTTTTTAAATGTGAAAGAATAAAGCACTTAATCTGTATACCTCAAAATACTGGGAAAATTTCCGTGAAAGCAGTCATCCTTTTTCCCATCGCCAATTGCCTCATGGCTGCTTCTTTTGTTAGGATAAAGTTTTAGAGAAAATTCTTTAGGGTCTTCCCAGTCATTTTGTTTCTCTGCTTGCCTTTAGTTTTCTGAGTTAGGGTCTTTTTGTGTAGCCCTGGCTGCCCTGGCACACACTATGTAGACCAGGCTGGCCAGGATCTGGTGACACTCCTCATTCCTCATATTCTTTTTGTTTTGTTTTGTTGTTTTTTTGAGACAGGGTTTCTCTGTGTAGCTTAAGAACCTGTCCTGGATCTCACTTTGTAGACCAGGTTGGACTCGAACTCACAGAGATTCTCCTGGCTCTGCCTCCAGAGTGCTGGGATTAAAGGCGTGCGCCACCACCACCCGGCATTCTTTAGTGATGGATTACATACAAGTGCCATCGTGCTTGGTTTCAGCAAGGCATTTTGATAAAACTGCCGAATCTCTGATATTAACAAATACAACTTACGGTTGAACTTTTTCATTTGACTTGTAATCTAGTATCTTCAAACCAAATACAAGTGACTGAGAATAATCATCGACAGTTACAAGGCCAAGGCAGAAAAAGAGTAATACTTTGGGGGGAAAAAATAGTTAAAACATAAATTTTGAGGATGAGAATTTAAAAGTGCATACAGTGTTCACAATGGAATTTGTTTTATCTTTATCTCCATTTGTCTATGTTTTCATAAAAGTATTTTGGAAAAACATTTGATTTGCTAACTCTCAGACAAAAGCAGACCCTAAAAAGGTGTGTGTGTGTGTGCGTAGGGGGAGGGGGTGTTCTGCTCTGTCTGGAATATAATTTCCCAAGCTGTTTTAAGTAAGTGAGTGTTTTGAGTCAAGCCCAGTAGATGGCGCCAGAGAGAAGGGAGCAGCATCCCTTGAATGCGGCAGTTTGAAATAACAGCGGTTGTATTTTCAACAGCTCCCAGCCTGGGGTTCCTGGCAAGACACTGAGCAGAGGGAGAGAACAGACAGTTTTATAGCCTCTGTCACTCTTCTTGGCGGAGCCAGAGACCCTCTGGTCTATTGAACTGGAGGATTCCTTTCCTGCAGAAACATTTGACGGCAGCCAAGTGACTGCCTGTCCCAAGACCCTTGAAAGGGACGCCCGCGTCCCTCCTTCTGTGCTGGAAGGCCTTTCCAGGTCTGTGACTGATGGCAGGCAGCTAGATGAAAATCAGGACAGCTACTCTGTGTGTGCCAGAGAACGCTGCTACAGCATTTCTTAAAGACCACCAAAGCAAACAAACACACAATCTATGGTTCATATCTAGATCTTGCAACACTATTTTTTGTTCATAAATAGTAGCACAGCCTGTAGGAACAACACAGTTTAGAGGTTTTCACCCTTTTCGAGATTGACCACTTTCTGGAATTAGGAAAAACGTGATGGGGAATTGTGCAACACGAGTGAAGAAAATGACCAAGTAAATAAATTGTAAGCTCATGTCAGTTATCCGTACAGTGATGGATTAAAAATGCCAGAAAGCTGTTTCTTCCCCTGGCCTCACAGCAATTCCTGAAAAATTATCCAAGAAATCTCACAGCTTCTTGAATGTTCTAACTTCTGACCACTGTCATTGAGAGTCAAGAACTGCAGAACTATATATGAAAAGTAAAAGTTTACCTGCACACACACACACACACACACACACACACACACTCAGAGACAGACACGTATATTTCATAATACATATTTATATTTAATATATTTCACAATATCAGGTTTATAGAAGCAAATCATTTAAAATGCCTGGAACACCAGTTAGACATGACAGAGTGACCTTAGGTTAAAAAAAAAATCACAAAATCATTACAATTAGTAAAGACTTTAATAAAATACTTGAGAATCTGTACTAATTCATCATTGTCCAATGGGACATCTTGCAGTGATGGACTATTCTACAATCCAGAGCCATATATAGTAACAGCATTTGAAATGCAGATAGCAGGACTGGGGCAGTTAATATTTGCTTTGCTCAATTTAAGCTTAGATTTAAATATGTGCCGAGTCACTGCTCTATTGGCAAGTGCTGTTTGAATGGTGGAAAATACTGAAAGATTACCAGCAGTGGAAGCAAATGATTAGATTTAAAACAAGTGGAACCAACAAGAACTGAAATGGTAAATAAATAAATAAATAAATAATAAAAATTCTTACAAAACAGGGATCTAGAATTGATCTACTTAAAACTGAAGATCTTTCAATATCGTCATATATTTACTTGGAGTCATGTTTAGGTGTGTGAGCAAACTGATTGCCTTTGGCCAAATGAAAGTGTAAGAACACATTTCTAGTCTATTTTAGCACGAGAGAGAAATTACCAGATGCATGTAACTTAACTCTGCCATTTGCTCAGGATTAGTCATTCATATTTGGAACTGAAAGACAATATTGGGAAGCAATGCTTCTTATTCAACCAAAGGAATTCCTGGAAATGAGAAATGTTTTCCAGTAAGAACATTTATTTGCCCAATTTTTTTTCAAGACCACTGCCTTGTTGAATTCTGAAATTTGTCTCATGACAGTTAAAGAGTTGAAGTCTGGTTAGGACATGGGCTCAAGTATCAGAGAAGTAAGCCTGTGGTCATGATCAGATCTTGCTTGCACCTCCCTTCCCCTAGTGGATTTCACTACAGCAGACACTCCTCATTTCCTCTGTGAATGAGCTGCCCTCCTATTTATAGAGCAGGTATGCTTAACAGCGCAGTTCTTTGGTAGAAAGACAGAAAGGGTTTAACAATAGGGTGATAGTCTGGGAGTCAAAGGAGAAACCTCTGAACAGATTCAGTTATCTTAGAATGAAGCATCAGTGAACAGATCTTGAATTACTGACTTTCCTTTTGCAAGGTGTACTTTAATTTCCACTGCAACATTGTAAATCATTACACACTTAGATACTTAATGCAGTTATTTTATAATTCATGTACAGTGGCAGCTCAGAAATACTGTAGCTAAATTTTCTGTTCTATGTCAAAGAGTCTGTGTCAATGTTGAAGTGTGAGCGGAGTTTCCTTCCAGTTTGGTGCTTGTGTTCTCTGAGTTCATTTACATTCTTGGTGGACTTCAGTTCTCTATGATTGTAGAACCAAAGTCTTCAGCTTCCAAAGGCAGCTGATACTCTGATGAACTCAGAATCCCTTGCTCTCTTTTTGGGTCAACCCTGACTCAATTGGTTTGGAGATTTAATTAATCTGCAGAACTCCATCAAGTTTACAATGAAACATTATCACTAAAGTCACATCTCATCTTATTTACAATTGGGCTAAGACTTAAGAGGAAGGCTTGCACTGGGCATATGCAGCAGAACATGAGAAATGTGGACCTAGTTTTAGAGCTTTGCCCCAACTCTATATTCATATCTCTGTTCTAATGCTGAATTTTCCTCATTTAACTACATATGCTTACACATTTATCTATCGCAATAATAATAGAGTGCTGAAGCAAGGTTACTTTTCATGTAGATACTGCATGATTTCACAGATGCAAGCTCACTTACTTTTCTATAAAAAAGTCATTACAGTATCATGTCTTTAATTTTATATGGATGTAAAATTGTTATCATAGTATGTATATGAGCTTGGATCAAATTATATACACACACACACACACACACAAAGAGAGAGACAGAGACAGAGAGACAGAATGACAGAGAGATAGAGAGACAGAGACAAGGAGAGAGAGAAAGAGAGAGGGAGAGAGAGAGAGAGAGAGAGAGAGAGAGAGAGAGAGAGAGAGACCTAATTAATAATATAGCAAGATGAAGTTGTGGGAACAAAATAAGAAAAAGTTCATGCTGAAGTCATTTGTCAGATCCTGATAAATCAAAGAACCTAAGTCTTGTGAAAAAGGTGTTGGTGTTAGAGAGAGAAGGGAAAATGAACCACTGACACGGATACAGAAAAGGTAAATACAAATTTACGGAGGAAAAATGAACAACCTGAGATACTATTGTATGTGTTCCGCTGTATGCAGACTCCTGTGTAAAGTAATTTCCTGTTTTTCTTACTCCTTTCTTCATTTTTAGTAATACATGACAATTTGCTTTGTGAAAAACATACAGATCTACTTTGCCGGGCAGTAGTGGCGCACGCCTTTAATCCCAGCACTCAGGAGGCAAAGCCAGGTGGATCTCTGTGAGTTCAAGGCCAGCCTGGGCTAAGAGTGAGTTCCAGGAAAGGCACAAAGCTACACAGAGAAACCCTGTCTCAAAAAAAAAAAAAAAAAAAGAAAGAAAAGAAAAGAAAAAAAGAAAAAAGAAAAGAAAAAGAAAGAAAGAAAATAAAGAAAGAAAAACATACAGAAATTGCTTAACAATTACCCATGAAAATTTCCCACTATCCACTTAATTTTGGAGTATGGCAAGTTGTAGTCAGAAGTTTTCCTATATCCCACCCGGTCCCACAGCCCCTCAGACCCAAGTAAACACACAGAGGCTTATATTAATTATGAACTGAGTGGCCTATGGCTCAAGCTTCTTGCTAGCTGGCTCTTATAACTTAACCCATTTCTATTAATCTATAAGTTGCCATGTGCCTGTGGCATTACTGGTCTGCTGGCATATTGCTCCTTGGACAGTGGCTGGCATCTCCCCTTCTTCTCCTTTCTCCTTTCACTACCTCTCTTGGATTTTCCTGGCTCCATGTTGGCCTGCCATAGGCCATTCAGAGCAACACATAGTCACAGCATACAGAAAGACATCCCACAATAGCATGTATTAGCCAGAAATATGTGGAAGATGCTGCATTATGAGACAAAGTATGAGCAAGGCATCCCATTATAGGTAATGTGTAGGGGGAAGTTTCTACATTTCCACCTGGCACTGTTAGGTAATGGGCCAGAGAGCCTGCTCACACACCAGAGATAGATCCTGATCCCACTGCCAGGGGCCCCTCAAAAAGACCAAGCTACACAACTTATTTTCAATTAAAAAATTAAATATATATTGATCTGAATGCTATATAATAAATGGAAATATCAAAACATTATCTGAGACTTCACAAATGTGTACCATTTTTATGTATTATAATTAAAAATATACTGTAAATAAAAGATCTGCTATTTGGATGAAGGTAATATATTTACACATCTTAAAAATTAAATTCTTACAATTAAACATATCAAACATAGTTCCATCTTTGAAAACAAAAGATAAAGTGTGTAAGTGTGTATGTGTGTAGGTATGATAAGAATGACAAATGTTGAAAATGGAAGTTAAAAGTTCACATATCAGGAAGTTATCCCCGATTTCCAGGACACATCCTTCAGAAGCCATTGCTTAGAGAACATACTGCTGATTATCCCCAGGAACACCATGACTGCTCTTTTTAACATCTAGACCACAATTAGACTAAAGTCCTAGCAAGCTGCAAGAGGTGAAACCAGCAAGGAGATGCACAGGATAGTGGGTGAAGAGATATAAAACTGTATGCTGGTTTGCCTTGTATTGTTGTGAAATATACCAGGACCCAAGACAACTTGGTGAGGAAGAGTATTTGCATTACATATCCTGATCAAAATCCCTATTGAGGGAAGACAAGGAAGGGACTCAAGAAGACCAGGAACCCAGAGGCAGGAACTGAAACAGGGGACATGGGTGGATGATGCTTACACTCTTGTTTTCCATGGCTTGCTTAGCTTCCCTTTTTTATGCAACTCAAATCTACCTGCCTAGGGAAGGTATCATTCACAATGGGTTAGGACCTTCCACATAAATCATTAACAGTTATAATAAACAACTCTACAGCCTTACCTATAGGCTAATCAGTTGCAAGTATTTTCTCAATTGAGATTTCCTCTTCCTAGATGACCTTAGCATTTATGAAGTTGACAAGAAATAACTAGTAGAAATGGACAAAATTATTGGAATGAGCTGTATTATGATTCTCTAGGTCAGTGGTTCTTAACCTGTGCATTCCAACCCCTTTGGGAGTCACATATCAGATAGCCTGCATAGCAACTATGTATATTGCAATTCATAACAGTAACAAAATTATAGTTATGAAGTAGCAGTGAAAATAATTTTATAGTTGGGGGGTCAACACAACATGAGAAACTATATTAAAGGCTCACAGCATTAGCATGATTGAGAACCATTGTCCTAGGGAAATAAACAATTGAAAAGCACAAGTACACATATATAATTATATATACACACATATATATATACATAATGAGAAAAATACAATTGAACATATGCATGTACAGAACTAGAGAGAGAATGATTTTCTTTGGATTGTGTTGCCATACTTCTCAGCTCACATCTTCACAGGACGTGGTGATATTAGGACACTCCCCAAAACATCTCCTGATTACAGTTATACTCTTCATTATACAGCAGTGGGTGGATTTCTTCTCGATGGTCTAAACGATATAGCATTGTTCAAATTTGCTTGTTGATGCAGAGGTCTGAAGACTCCGTCAACTGGGTGGCTGTCGGAAACTCCAGGACAGTGGATTATGTCCACTACCAGAAGCATTTTTCCTTTGGAAATACAACTTCTAGTACAACACCCATACTATAATAGTTATAAGATATGAGAGTTCTTTTCCTGGATTACTGGGTGTAGTGGTTTGAATGAGAATGGCCTCCATAGGTTCATACATCTAAATGTGTGGGACCCAACTGGGAAATGGTTTGGGAAGGATTGGATGCTATGGTATTGTTGAAGGAGCTATGTCACTGGGGTAGGCCTTGAGGTTTCAAAAGCCCACACCAGGTGCAGTCTGTCTCTGCCTGCTGCCTGTGGATCAGGAAGTAAAGCTCTGAGCTAGTGCTGCAGAGCCATGTCTGTTTGCTTTCTCCCATAATGATAACTGACTAACACTTGAAAACTATAAGCAAGCCCCCAATAAAGTACTCACTTTTATTAGAGTTTCCTTGGTCACAGCATCTCTTTATAGCAATAGAATAGTATCTAAGACACAGGGTAATAGCGTTCACTTCCGCTCATTTCTACCCCTTGACCCTGCAATCTGTGAATCCTTGATACAAAAAGAAAAAAAAAGGATGATGGGCTGCATGATGATTCACAGGATAAAGAACCTTGCTTCAGACCTGTAATATTGTAGCCTAGATGGGTCTACCACAGTCTTTTCAGAAGGTATTTTCCATATGCTATTAAGCCAGTCACTTCAGCAAGTAGAAAGTAAGAAAGACTAGATATTCCATCCACATGGACTCAGAGTATTCCATCCACGTGCACTTATATGCATTCCTGGACTTCATTAACTGTGAAGACCCTTGATCACAGGCAATGATGTTTGTGCACATGAATCATATCATTATACTTCATAAATATGTAGAAATGTAAATCAATTAAAAAATAAACAACAACACATGGAACACTGTGTAGTGGGTACTATAGTCTATACTTTTATGGATGTTTTGGCACAGATAATGTTGCAGTCAAGATGTACTTGTACCCAGAGCAACTAATCCCTTAGACTAAAATACTGCTTCTTCCACTACTTGTCAGGTGCAAGGGAGCTTTCTCAGGAGCTGCCATTTTGCTGTCATGAGGACAACTATAATATATTTGGTATCAGCCACCATGACTGTTTGTTTTCATTGAAAAACTCTCAGCCACCTAAAATTTGATTCTGGTTTTATTTTACTTTGTTTACTTGCTTCTATAGCTTCTCTTCCAATTAATATGTTATCATTAGATAATAAATTATTATGACCTGTCATATTTCTTAGATATTGTTTATAATATAATATATATGTATTATATATTTCTTCCAACTAAATTATGAGTTCCTTGAAGACAGGACACAAATCATTTCAGGTTTATATTTTTATATTAAACAGCAGACTGATTTTCATAAAGAAGTGTCACATTTAATACAGCTAACTTCCAATTATGGAAAATAGTCTTTTTCTTAATATTGTGAACTGAATGAATATGCTCTCAAAAATCTATTTCCCATTATTTTCTGTGGAAAAATAAATACTAGTTTCATGTCAACAATAAATGCCTAATTTCCTAAAACACAGAAAAATATTTATATGTGAATATAAAAAAGATGATGAGCTTTATTTAAGTATTTAGAACAGGTAAGTATTTAGAACAGTTATTACAGATCATGGAGTATAATTTATGTATCTGTTGAACAATATATTTGCTTTGTGCAAACAATACCAAAGGCAAATAACCTCTTTTTCATTACTGATATGCCCCTGAAATACTCACATAATCCTGAGCTTAGAAGCAATGGAGACAGCTTAATGATCATTTTAGTCATGAGGTTGAGATTTCCTGTGAATACATTTAAATTTGTAGGACAAACTATGATGTAATATTATTCTTCCTCTCCATAGATTTTTTTGCTTATGGAGAGTGTCTGTTTCAACATTCCACAAAAGATATGTGACCATCTATCCATCTGTCTGGATCTCTATAAATATATTTCTGTAACCTTAAATTTTTATTTAAAAAAAATGAACATACTAATAGCAAAATTCTACACATACAGCTGAAGAGAACTAGTTCTTAGAATTGTACTCTATTTTGAATAATCTTTGTATTTTGAATCAGATAAATAAGGGTTTACTAAACATAGCACTTGCAAGAGTTCCTCAAAATAAGAAAGACATGTTTGTATAAGACTTGGCAATCAAAACATGTTGACAGAATATTTAAGCATATTTGTAGAGAGCTGAAAATTTTTAGCTATTGGCACTGTTTTCTGGACGTTTAATGCATTTTACATTTCTTATCAAAGTATATTCTTTTCAATACAATTTTTAAAACATTTGTAGCAGACATAGATAATCCTTTTTTCTTTATCGAATCCTGGCAACCCTACACTTGGCACAAAATCAAGAGATACAATTTTCTGTTTTGTTCTCTTCTGCTTTTCACATGGCTGACAGGAAAGCTGAGCGACATTTTCTGGCACCTAAAGTGAGTCATCATAAACTCAGAAGTTTTGAAGTTAATAGTTTTCCTCTCTGTGGCTGAGAAATACAATGACATACAAATACACATATTATTAATAAATGTTTAATAAGCTTAGGTTTGTGAGTAATGGAGGGTTCAGCATTATTGTAAAAGCTTTACTTTCTCTTATTATTAATTTGTGTGTGTCTGCATGATATGAACACATTACGGCCAGATCACATATTTTTGAGGTCAAAGGACAACACGTAGTAATTGGATCTCTCTTTCCATCATGTGGGTTATAGGGACTGAACTCAAGTCTTAAGGCTTGACAGCAAGTGTGTTAGCCCACCAGCTATCTCACTGGCCCTCAATATATTAACATAAAAATTAAGTTACTAGTACTCGTTTGGGTTTTGATCAATTCATCTTTTTGTTCTAATAAGTTAAGTTATGCAAAACTCAAAAATAATTAAAAACACTTCACATTTGTTTATGAAATAATTCACCATATATCTTTTATAATTGTTATTTTCCTTTCTGAAGTACTCTAAAAAGCAACTTATCAGATAGCTCATAAGAGGTATAAAGGACTTGGAAGCCTCAAAATACACACATAAAAATAATGGTTGGAGGAGAGGGAGTGTTTACTTCCCTGGTTGATTATGATAAACTCTATCACATGCCCCTTAGCAAACTATACCCAACTAATATAAACAGTAAAGCGTTGAATTTTAACTTAAAATATTTTTCAGTTATACCCATAGATAAGTATAGTCTTCACCACACATAAAGGCAACTTTTTTTTTTGTAACAAATGGAGACAATTATATAAAACCTCAACCAATCAAAATGCACGGCAAACAATCCCACAGGTAAGGCCCAGGAACCATTGTGGAAGAAGGGACAGAAAAATAGTAAAGAGATAGAAGATGAGGTAATTTTGCATCAGATTGTGTCTTCTAGTAATTTCAGAAGCCATACCTTTAAATTCTCACCAATGTGACTGCTCATATGTGAGCTGGAGAAGGGTGACACCAAGACATATGTCAAACTGTATGAGGAAAGCCATGTGAGGCTTCACCCCAACATTAAAAAAAATACAGGGAGATGAGGAAAACTGGGAGCTGGATGCATGGTCTTCCCTGGGGAAAAGGATGTCAATTGCTGGTACAATGCCAAGTAGTAAGCTATGAAAACAAACATACAAGCAACTTATACAGACTGAACAGGTTATATTTAGGAAATACACGTATCAACATATATATATATATGTACATGCAATAACAAAGAGTGAAAAAGAGATCCTGAATTTGAGGGAGAGTGATGGGGTATATGCAAAGGTTTGTAGGGAAAAATGGAAGGGAGACATGTTGTGATTGTAATATAATCCCCCCCATAAGAAAAATGATGATCCGATCACTTCTTTCACTACCTCACTTGTCATTACCCTGAGTAAAATTTATTTGTGAGATTTCCACTAATCTCTGCTACACATGTGATATTTACAAAGCTTCTGTTTCTTTCTTTATTTATATAGAAACCCATCCCACAATAATGAAAACGTAAAAAAGCAACATTGAGACATCTAATTTGCCATAGTCTAATGGTTTTATTTAACTCAGCAGTAACATTAAAATCTAGAGAATTCCATCAGGGATGTAAATTAAGGTATCTTAGTGGGAAAGGTAAGACAAGGAACCTGTGGTAGACATGTTATGCTTACATTTTCCATGCTGGGTGGCTCCATTTCATCTACTGTATCATTCACTCACTGTCTTTCCTACGTAACTGTGACAGAATATTCATGAAAGAATTATGAAGTCTATTCTCAGAAGACTTAAGACAGCTAAAATGAAATAGCAGAATAAAGGAGAATGACAGAGTCCTCCATGACACATTAAACAGAATCAAAGGATCTATTTTCTAGCCTCATTTTTTCCAGGTGTGTGATCACAGGCTAAAATAATGTCCTAGGAGACAATTTTTCATGTGTCTTATGAGTGCAGTGACTACACAGTTTCCAAAGCCCTCACAAACATATTATTTTGTAACTCTATGAATAAAAGAAGCTTATGAATCTGTAATGGACAGCAGTCTGATGTGAAAATGTCTTTGGCCTAGGAGCTGCCTTTGTGCTGTGGTTTTGACTTTTTCTATTCCTGGACCAGTGCTGAAGTACCTTCTCTATTCTCTTCTACTTGAAAATCCGTGCCAAATTCCACTCAGTGTAAAGACATGATCCACTCATCATAAGGACTTTAGAAGTATGTGGCCTCTCCTACCTCTATGTCCTGTTAAACTTGGCAAAGCTTGTTTTTAGATCAGGCATGAAAATGGCTCTTAGACCTTTGTGGCTTCTTCCCATCATGTCTGTATAGTCTCCAATGGAGAAAATTGACATTTTCCTAGTATGTGCCCTTGAACTGAGATATAAATTCTTTTTTTGTATATAAGATAGAAAAGGTTGGAATTTTGAAAATTCCTCCTGTTGTTTTTATCTCTTGTTCTTTGCCCCTAATTCCCAAATCAAGACTTGAATGCCTGAGATAATGGTTTTCTTCCAGGGAAGGATTTGAACTTTGAGTTATTGATTTAAAACTAATTGTGTCTTTCCAAGTGTGTGTGTGTGTGTGTGCACTTATTTGTTGTAGAGCAGGGAACCTCCCCCTAAGTTATCATTATCTTTTACTATTCAGTCATTTTGTCTGTGTTTCTTATCTTTCCCCTTCTAGGAAGTTATACTTTTTTTCCTCTACTCTTTCTCTTCTTCCTCATCCTACTCTTTCTCCCTCTCTTTATCTTTCACCCCAGTTCAGGAGAACTTTCTCTTCCTCCAATTCTCCCTTTTCCTTTGGCAATAAGAAAGCACAATTGCTTAAGATCCATGACCTTATGAGCCACAGTACATTTGTTAGGTGTCAGTACCAGGCATGATTTCCCTCAAGTTGAGCAGGCCTTAAATCCAACAGAAAGATGTTGGTTAACAACAAAATATGAGTGCTACTATTGCACCCTTAGACATGTCTTGACATGCTAGTCATTGTTATGGATCATAGGCAACATCACAGCTGAATGGAAATATTGGTTGCCTTCTTTCCTCGGAAGCATTCATATCACTTTTAGATACTATTAAAACTAGTTCAGATGGAGGAAACACTCGAGGGGGAGAATGAGAGGTTTTGGAAGTAGGAAAGGAAAGGGGATAAGAGATGTGATTACATTTTATTTTCAAAAAGGACAAAACTGAAAAATCACAACTGAAAAGTTATTATCATAATGCTTACATGAACTCATATGTATGAACATACTTGGGCTTGTGTATAACTTGGTTGTTTAATGTTTTACAAAATCCATGTAAGTATTGGGTGAAGTGGTTTACTCTGGGATTTATTGGTATGCTCCATTTTAATCCACAGACTGGTATTCTCATCACTTTATTGAAGAACAATTGATAGAAAATTTGAGCAAAGAAAAGGAGCTTAAAATCAAACTTATGGATTCATGAGTCTCTTCTATTCATAGTTACTAAACAACTTGTTTGTTCGGACTTTGGAAACTGTGCAGTCACGACATTCATCAGACTCTTGAGAAAGTGTTCTCTAAGACAAAATTTTAGCCTAAGATTACAAAGCTGGCAAAGACAAGGTTAGCACCTAAATTCTTTGATTTTGTTTTTCTACTGTTTCATTTTAGGTGTCTTAAACCTTCGAAGAACAGATCCACAAAGTCTTTCACGAACATTCTGTCACTGTTATATAGGAAAGATGTGAGTGGATGATGCAGCAGCGGATGAAATGCAGCCACCCGGTATGGAAGATGCATGCATAACATGTCCAGTACAGACTCCCTGTCTTATTGTTCCTACTAAGATAACTCAAATTACATCCCTGATGGAATTCTCTAAGTTTAAATGCTGGTGAACACTTAAATAGAACCATTACACAATGACAAATCAGATGGCCCTGCTGTGGGATGGTCTGTATGTCAAACATGTTGCTTATTGGTCAATGAATAAAACACTGATTGGCCAGTGGTCAGGCAGGAAGAAGTATAGGCGGGACAAGGAGGAGAGAATTCTGGGAAGTGGAAGGCTGAGGAGACACTGCCAGCCACCACCATGACAAACAGCATGTGAAGATGCCGGTAAGCCACAAGCCATGTGGCAAGGTATAGATTTATAGAAATGGATTAATTTAAGATATAAGAACAGTTAACAAGAAGCCTGCCATGGCCATACAGTTTGTAAACAATATAAGTCTCTGTGTTTACTTGGTTGGGTCTGAGCGGCTGTGGGACTGGTGGGCGGCAGAGATTTATCCTGACTGTGGGCACGGTAGGAAAACTCTAGCTACATGGCCCCAATGCTCCTGTATCGTGTTCTCATCACTGTGGGCTTGGTGTCTACATGCAATAAAGAGCGAACTGCATATTGTGCATGTGGTGCAGAGAGGTTGGAGCATTTCACTCAGTATAATGAGAGCTATAAAGTTTAAGGCAGGGAAAAGTGATCTGATTTCTCTTATTTAAAAGGGAACATTTTCTTATTTTATTCATTTACTCACATATTTTAAAATAAATTCAACATATAATTGTGTATATTGTTACAGGTCATATCAGCATGTATCATAATTAACTTGGGTTAATAAACATTTCCTCTCCTCAAACAATTAATTTTGTAGATTTGGAGGCTTTCAAGTCTTAAGGTGCTGCCAGTCTGACTTAGGCTGGAATTTATCACTCCATGTTCAATATCTGTTACCCATCCTGCTCTTCCTCCCCTCTCACACATTCCTGCATTCTAATCACCACTGTTCTCTTTTCTTTCTCTTGACTAGATTTTTTTTCTTAAAAGATAAGTCAAAATACTGAGGGAAGGGGAGATCAAATTAGTGACTTGTTAATTAGGGAGTGAGGGAAAGCAATGAGAACAGAATTAGCACAGGAAAGTGTTATGCCCAGATCGCAGGGACCCCCAAAAGACCACCACAGAGACCGAATCCCAAATATAAAAGCAAAGAGCTTTTTATTCAAGCTGGAGCTTGGTCTCTCTGTCTGTCTGACACAGCAGTGAGAGCAGAGAGCCCTGATCCTGGGCAGGGTAGGGTTTTCTATCATAGCAGAGGTTGGGGTGAGGGGATTTCCAGGGTCCTGGACCCTGATTGACTGACATTTGTCTAGGAGTATCTTGGTAAAAAGGGGAAATAATCAGTGCTAGGCTCAGGGACATCTGGTGATCTTATCTAATCTTAATGGTTGGAATGTTTGGGATGTCAGGTACTTCACCTTAGATGCTGGCCCATCCCTGGGTGGATCCTTGGGTGGTGTCAATTTATGGCTTTGCCTAGATCCGGGTGTTGCCGGCCAGTAAGCCTGTCACAGCACCTATGTCTGGGCCCCTAAGCCTGTGTTGACAGCTATGTGGTCAAGGTGTTTTAGGCTACCCACAGAAAGTGGGAGCATAGACTCTGAAGACAGATTCTTCCATCTGATCTAGAGTGCTAGGAAAGGGAAGTGGGACAGTGACAAGATGTATATTGGAGATAGAATGAGCTGGACTGGCTGCCTATGCTCCTTACTCTGTATCCAAGAATCAGCAGCTTACTAGGATACATTTATCTGATGAGATACCTTTGACAAAGATTCTCTGTGCATTGAACCTGTCAGAAGGAAAATGTGACTCAAAGTTTGATAACTGAAGATAGTAATTAGAAATACTCTCCTAGTCTTAGTTGCCCCTGCCATTTCAATAAGGTACAACATTTTCACAAAAGGTATCTCCCAGAGGCTGTCGCACTAAAATACAAAGTTAATTTATTTTTATTATCATCATTCACTTTAGGATTGTTTTAAGACCTGTGACATTGGTCATTTCTTTTGTTCCTCATCCAAGAAGCATTTATTTTTGTTGCTCTTACTGGCCTGGTATAAAATACATCTTCTGAGATTGGCATTCCCCTGTGACTAAGCAGTAAATTATGCTGTCTGGAAAGTTACTGTGAGTTCCTCTGTGGTTTTGGTTCAGTGGGTTTTTATGTATTTTTACAAATTTTGTACATACACCCAGAGGCTCTTTGGCACTGGCCACATTTCAAAATTCAAGAGAGTAAGTATGAACCAGTGACTGGTTTCCAATTCTAGATTCAACGTTTTAAGTACGTTGAAATATGCATATGAGTCTTTAAGTTTGGGACAAAGATGACTTGGCAAAGATGGTATCAACATTATATAAAATGGAGTTTTTCTGCCACTAATTTCATTATACATCCTGAGAGGTCATGAGAGGCATATATTGAGTCTGAATCCTAGAACCTAGAAGAAGTGTATTTGATGTTCTAGAAATTTGTTTTGTGTATCTAGTGGCTGGATAAGATCAACTCTAATTGGTTTTACCTATTTCTGGGACAACTCACAGCCTTTAGTCAACATAAGTTTAGCAACAGTTGATGAAATAAAGAAAAATATTTGTTTGGAAATGAAGACAAAATTTATTTTAAAAAATGGAGAACAGCTCTTTCAAGAATATAAAACAAACTGTATTTGCTAATTTATTTTCCCTCCCATGTGACAGACTTATAAATCAGTTGTAAAGGCAAGCCAAATGGCCTTTTTTATTGAAAATAAAATTTACAGTGAGACAAAAACCTCATAATTCTCATATGCATAATTAGTCCCCCAAATTTACTGTAAATCACTCAAACTGTCCACTAAAGTATCTTATGATCATTAGTGAAAAAACTTAAATATTCAGAATTATGAATCATATGTCATAGAATTTGCCTTTGACCTTGAAAGTGTGGCCTTTATGCAGGAAGTTATGAAACCTACCTACACATAGGGAATGGTGGAATTTTAATAAAGAAGTCTTGTGGAACATCATGGTAATCTGTTTTGACAGAAGTGGGTAAGGCTCCAGAGGTAGCATGGCATGTGAGGCTTGAAGCGCCTGCTTCGACTGTCCTTTTTTATTTCGTGGTAGCTTCTCGTTGACCACTGATTTTTCATGTGCTAATAGATGTCAGCAAGTCTTGTCTGCTACCACGTTGAAATGCTATTAGGAATCTCAGGTTTTGCTTGGTAATCCCTTGAAATCTTTAGACCAAGAGAGCTGTAAAAGCCTGAAATGTTTGTCTAGATGAGGGTTTCCAGAATTGGTCCTTTTGAGGGAGCCACCCACTCAGATATTGAATACCCTCTTCGTGTAATGTGGAAAAAGTGGTTGGTGAGATTTGGCTCGTCCAGCAAACACACCCTGCTTCCATGAAAGGATGAACAAACAGACATCGTTATTGTACACAGAGTGAAACACACCCATTGGGGATCACGTCATCAATTTTTTAAGTGAATGAAAACATCTCCAGTGAACTGATGAAATGCGAAAGTGTAAACACGTTACGCCCTTCCTCTTTCAGTCAAAAGGCCGCCGCGCTGTTAGTTCTCCACAGGGCTCCCTCCCTGTCTAGAGAAGGACCCTACTTGGCTTGCAAACCATGTCCCTGTCTGAGCTGCAACTAATCAGGCCACTCTTGAGTCACCACCAGAAAACCCCACAGACTGGCTGCCTTCCTGTTTGTGGCGCAGGCCTGGTATTTGAAGAAAATCAATTCCTCGTCATTTTTTCCCTTCTCATCTGTGTCATTTTCCGACTTCCTTGATTTTCTTTACTTCGGTTTTTAATTATCATGCTTCTCTTAGCCTATCCTCTTTAAATCTCAAGGGCTATTTTAAAAGGCTGCTTGCTCACCAGTTGCAACTCTCCAAGGTCTCATTTGGAAAATCTAACCATCTCTCTCTGTCCCAGCGGCTGCCAAAAGCCATTATGAGTCATGTTCTTGACCCATTGACAGAAATACTTAATATGAATAGTTAGCCTTTCTCAGAGTTGTTCAGTAACTGCCTTCCAATCCTGTTGATTTCAGCTGTCTGATAGGATACGGCATTTGACCAGAGTAGCCTACCTATCTCACCTATACCTCCTTCAGATTTCTGGTGTATCAGTTAAACCTGGCTAAAGCGATCAGATTGAATGGTTGATTTGAAACTAGTGTGAGTGGCTGTCAGACCATTCTAGCCATGAAGTATTGTGGTTGCAATATTTTAAAAGTTACTGCCTCTAAATTTAACTGGATTACATACAGTAGATATGGAATAAGTAAACCTATATTTAAATAATGGTAATGTTACTAATTAATTATTTAAGGCAATTCCTTAATTCTAAATCACTATTAAGATTTTGGTTAAGCAGAAAAAGAATTATTCCTGCTGTTCATTAGTTCCTTTATCCAAGTTTTTAAGGATCACAAAGTTGCCTTAAACAAGGATAAAAGAAATGTCAATGACTAACGTACTACATTGAAGCAAGACCAAGGCCCTCCCCTGTGTCTAGGCTGAACAAGGTATCCCACCCTAGGGAATGTGTTCCAAAAGGCCATTTCATGCACCTGAGACAGATCCTGGTCCCACTGCAAGGGGCTCCCCAAACAGATCTAGCCACACAACTGTCACCCACATTCAGAGGGCCTAGTTCAGTCCCATGCATGCTCCCCAGCTGTCACTCCAGAGTCCATGAGCCCCCAGCAGATTGGGTCAGCTGTCTCTGTGGTTTTCTCCATCATGATCTTGGCCTCACTTGCTCCTGTGATCCCTCCTTCCTCTCTTCAGCTGAAGTCTAGGAGCTCAGCCCAGTGCTTGGTTGTGGATCACTGCATCGGCTTCCATCAGTTACTGGATGTAGGTTCTATGATGACAATTAGGGTAGTCAGTAATCTGATTATAGGGGAAGGTAAGTTCAGGTACCCTCTCCACTATTGCTATGAGTCTTAGCTGCTGTCATCCTTGTGGATTCCTGGGGATTTCCCTAGCACCAGGTTTCTCCCTAACGCCCTAGCGCCCTAGCCCTAATGGTTCCCTCTACCAAGATATCTCTTTCATTGTTCTCGCTTCTGTCCCTCCCTCCACTCAGCCATCTCAGTTCCTCCTCTTCCCATCCCCCAGCCTTTCCCTTCTTACGCCCCCCCTCCCCCCGCCCCAGTTTACTCAGATCTTAACTAATGAGGGAGATGGAAACAGTAGGAGGAAATATAGAATGAAAGGTAAAGGATATTTACTATTTTTAATTTGAATTCCAATGCTTAAAACAGCATGACATCAATGTCTTAAAAGATTGTTTAAGTACCATCCCACATCCTAGCACCATATAGACTGAGAATGGAGGCAATAGATTCAGGAGTTTAATATCAACCTCACCTTTGTAAGGACTTTGAGGCTAGCCTCGCCTACTTGTCTCAATAAATAAATAAATAAATAAATAAATAAATAAATAAATAAATAAATAAATAAA